>JASSUY010012977.1:27440-65317 GCA_032466535.1 Forpus xanthops | reverse complement strand
AGAAATTCTTTAGTGTAAGGGTGGTGAGACACTGGAATGTGTTGCCCAGGGAAGTTGTGAATGCTCCATCGCTGGCAATGTTCAAGGCAGGTATGGACATAGCCTTGGGTGGCATGGTTTAGTGGGTGGTGTCTGTGCCTCTGGCAGTGTGGTTGCAACTAGATGATCTTAAGGTCTTTTCCAACTGTAACTATTCTATGATTCTATGTTGGACAGGCAGTGCTGTGATGCAAAGACATTAAAGCTGGTAAATGAAGTTCCTAACCTGCTATCAATAACAGATGGGCTGTGCTTCTCTATCATTATGATGCCGTTTAATCATAATGATATAGCCACTGATCATTTGAACTGTTGGATTCTTCCAAAGAAAAATGTAGTCAATTATTTAAGCAGGCTGAGATTTACTGGCTGAGAACATTTCAAATTAGGAAGTTCTTTATTAAAGATTTTTTGGCATTCAGTACAATCCTAACAGAAATCAGTGAATGCATGTCTCTGTAGTGGGAGCCCTGTACCTCCAGAGCATGTTCAGTTACTTGTACAAACAAAGTTCATTGACCAGATTGTTTGCAGAAGGAAATAGCTTACCAAATTCTACATCTGGTTTGAGAACGCTGCAGAGATCATTGCATTACCAGTTTTCTGTGCTGGCTTTTGTTGCTTAACACAATCCTAACACAGTTTTCCTCTCTCTGATTAATGCTTAAATACACCTGAAAGAACAAATAGAGCCTATGAATTATTAGCAATATTCATATTTCAGTAACTTGTGTCTCTTACGATATTAAGATATCATGCTTAAATTCAGCTGTCAGTGTTCTGTAGTGCTTGCTAAATGAGGAAATTGGGAACAAAGTAAATAAATGCTCTCTGATGCATCAATTTAATGTTTCGTGGTTTTGTGCATTTGGAGCATCCTATGTAACAATTCCGTTACTAGGTCACATACAGCTGCTGGTATTTTTGTCTTCAGAGGTTACTTTCTGATTCTCAATCTTAAAACACACAAAGAAGGCATTGAGAGACCCTGGAACGTGTACAATGGTACAACTGTTAGTCTCCTCCCAGTGATGTCTGTCTTAGTAACTTGCTTTCTTTAAGAAAGCGGGTTCATACTTTCAAAACTTTGAGCTTTGAGAACATGTTTGTTGGGGTTCTGCCCCCTCCACCACCAACACCCCCCATCTGCTTTTCCTCCTTATGGAATTATTTTGTTGCCTTCAATTTTTGCAGTTACTATCTTTTATTACAATTAAAATGCCAGAGAAATATAAAAACTTCTAGGAAATTTTGTTGGCATTTCTGCTGGAGTGCTCTCTTTTGTGCATTTATAGCGTAAAGCTTAAATTCCTATCTTGGGCTTCTAGGGCCAAATTCATCTGTCAGTAGAAGCTCGTGTGAATATCTTTGTCTTGTTCCATTTCTTTCTATTCTTCTACAAAGCAAGGTCTCAGTCCTAAGTTAATTTTTACAACAGAACTGCATGCTTTTAGACAGGCAATAGTTGAATTATGTAGGTAACAGGGTAATATTAGACAAGAAGTCATGAGTTTGTCCTACTAATAGTGTTTGTGTTAGCTGAGTTAGCAGTCTCACCTGAAATATTTGAACCTGAGGCTGCAAAGTGAAAATCCTCTTAACATGCTCTTGTGTTTTGAGTTGTAGCTCTCCTTACTTCTGAGTAAGCTAGAAATAGCACAGAAAAAAAATGTATCCGCATGTTTTCTGCCTTCTGATTCTGGCTCCTCTGACATCAGTGAATGCAAAGACACTTGAAAAATGAAAATTAGAGAAAGGACAGTTTGACCTGTTCTTTATTTCTAATAAAATAGGGATTGTATTGCTTCTGGGATTCTAAGGAGACTATGGGGGAGACCTGATAGCTATGTGTGATGATTTCCAAATGTAATTCAGTATTATAGCTGTTCCTATGTAAGCTACAAGTTGCAAATACTGTGGGCTCAAAGAGGGCAAATGCAAGATTCCTCATATACCTTCTGCTGCTAGTAGGTAGTAGGGGTTTACAGAGAGATTTTACAGTAAATGCTAACAAATTGGAGTGCCTTCTAGCTCCTTTCTTCAGAGGTATGGTACTACTGCAGCTTGCTTAGCTCTATTGATCTATGCTGTGACTGTTGAGAATATTTTTTTCTTCACATTCTACTACGTGTGTGTCTTGTTCTTTATATGTAATTTTCATGTTAAGTTTATGAAACTGTCTTGATTCCTAATGCTTTTCAGTTCATTTAAATTTCCACTGAGCTTGCAGCACTTATATCTAGTTTTTTGTGCAGTTAATATCTGAACCTGAGTCCTGAAAGATTTCAGAGTTCACTATATTTAGGATGAAATTGCATGTAAGTTTATAAACTGATATCTCCGTTGTCAAATCCAGTTTATTTTCTGTTTTCCAGTAGTTTTTCATCAGTGTTTGTATAGCAAACCTTGGAAAAAACAAGGATTTATTTTCAAATCATGATCTTTCAAGTTGACTCTGAAAGTCAAAGAAATCTCTTGGATTGTCCTACTCATGCTATTTATGTCTTTATATATACTTTAACAATATCTTTCCATTTTTAGGTATGCTAACAGCTTCTGGGTTGTCATCTTCAATTGCCTTGTGGTTTGAAATTGTTTCCAGTAGCTGCTATTCTTCTGTTTACTATCTTTCATTTCTGAGTTGCTGAGAGTTGAAACTCAGCTACTACAACTCAGATATTTGTTCGGAAGAAATATCTGCATACTTGAGATATATTTTCCAAAGTCATAATGCAAATTTGCATGCTGGCTTGTAGCAAGGGATGATAAGAAAAGCGCTGGAGATCTCTGCCTGACTCTGCTGTGACTGCTCTTTGTATCTGGCAAACTGGATGGTCTTCTGCTGGGGGATAAATGAGAGGTATTAGAAAGCTCTTTCTTTGCTGGGGCAAATTGTAGAGGGCAGATACAGCTGCTGTATTTCACATAGAGGAAAGAGTATTTACAGTGTGAAGAGTATTTTCTGCTCTGTGGACTAGCCACAGCATGCAGCAAGAAATGGATTTCTTTTACAGCCTTGTACTGTATCAGAAAGTCTCTGAAACAGTGGGTGAAGCAAGGATTTTTCTGAAGTCAAAGCTGCATCCTGTCAGTTTTGCTGGGGGAGACTGGCCTTGCAGCTGCTCCTTCCTCCATGGTTCTGCCTCTTAGTATCTTGGTTTAGCCTTTGGTTTTCATATTTCTTGCATGATTATGTGCTGCTTGTGTGCTTCCATTACATCTGTTAGCTTTTCTGTTCCACTTCGTACAATGGCTTCCTCCCTGTTTGCCTGGAGTTAAACTGCACCAATAGTCATGAACCTCTTCTGAGCTAAATACAAGCTGTAGCTCCATTGGTATCTGTAGGGATTAAGTCCTCACAAATGAAAGTCTACTGGATTAGTGGACTTGAAGTATTCTTGTGTTCTCTAAAGTCATGCAGAGCAAAGACTGAATTTTTTCCAAAACATGGCATTCCAATATAGATCTGTGATACTACCCGTTATTTAAACCCCACTTTTGTTCTTGGCAAATCAAGTGTTGGCAAATGGCATTAACTCATGTTAGTAACCCCATTTATTTTCAAATATTGTGTTTCCAAGGAAGATTCTTTCTTCTTTCACAGAACAAAACTTGTACAAATTGTGCCTTTTTGAATTGAGGAGGAAATAAATCAGTGCTAAGTAGCTCTTCAAAGAAATCATAAAAAATAGTACTATAGAAGCTGCTGTTTTCAAGCCAGAAGTTACACATTTTCATTTCACCTCCACTATATGAAATTTTCCACAAGAAACCTGCCTCAAACAATATGCCAATGCATCTTTCTGTATCAGAGGTAAAAGTGGGGGAAAAATGTTCTCTTGAAAGCTGAAATGTACCAAAAAAATGAATGTTCAAACTCAGCTTGACTTAAAGTGCTGAGCAAAATTGTCTTAACATGCATTATTTGACATGCAGAGCTACTGCTTGCTTTCTGACACATAAAGCTGCTAAACATTGTTTAAACATCACTTTTTATAATAGACAAGACTTTTCATTATCAGTGTCTTCAGATGTCTTTCATTTTAGCATTTAGATTTATGAAGAAATATATTTCCTGGGGTGTATTCTCAAAGGTTGTTTGCAAATTTGTGCTTAACTGTTAACACTAAGAGTAATACATACAGATTAAAAGAGAAAGCTGCCCTCAGTGTAAGATATCTAAACTTGTGTTTTAAAAAATCACATCTGTGTACATTGATTTTGAAAGAGAAATATTTTGATCAAGTTGACAGAATAAATGAGTTATCCACGGAATCTCCTTTAGTAATCAATTAAACTGTTCAAAACTGTTAAGGAAATGCATAGCTTGATTCTTCTGAAGAAGTCATAGCACTTTTGGGTGTGCAGACAGGAGCTGAGGGGAACATCAGAAATGTTCATTCCCTGATGACAGTAAGTTTCTTTTATCTCCTTTGTAAATGACATAATATTCCTGAAAGTGTTTCTGGCATGCCAGAAGTATGGCAAGGTTTAGTTCAGGGCTACCAATGTTGCAGTAATAGTATGTCGTATTTCAGAAGGAGATCACACCAGGCTGTCTTAGGAATTGCCACTGAAGTTAGGTTTTGTCCTGTCTTATAGCCAGCAGTTCTGATTTAATTCACTGCAGTTAGTCTGGATAATTTTGTTGACTATGTCAGCTCCACATTTCTAATCACTCACCTCAGTATGTGTTCCTCAGCAATTACAAATTCGTGGAAGAGCCTATTTTTTTCCTCATGAAAATACTTGATTTTCAGTATTTGTGGATTGCTTCACTGTAGAGTAGAGGCTTGTATATGTGGGGACTTTATTATAGGTCTTGAAGAATTTATAGGTCAGGACCCTTTTTCAGCAAGAATACTGCCTTATTTTAGATCATCCACTTAAGGTATTTCTGTTGTGAATAATAGCACATTTATTCGTACTCAGTGTAAGTCTGGTTTCTCTCTCCTGTTAGACAAGTTCTCTGCAGTCTCACCGGGTATAATATAGATAGTGTGAGATGGATACTTGCAGTGTTTTGAGATAAAAAAAGAATCAGGCTCAGTCCTTCAGTCTTTGCTGAGTGATTTTACTGAAGGCACTTGTTATTAAGAGCCTAGGATTGGGCTTTGAATGCTGTAGCCTTCTAATCAGGAGCAAATGAGCTGGTTATTTGTTTAGAAAAATAATAAATTAAAAAAAAACCAAACAAGTAAGTTCAGAAAAAAAGATGAAATAGGCAAATATTCCTTTTTATAGCGTATCAGGTTTCTATTATTTCAGCTGACACTTGCAAGCACTAATTGATAAAACCTCACTGATTGGTATACAGATGAGTGTAGTTCAGATGTTGGGCATTAGAGATGTATAGAAATACAGACCAAAGGCTTTTCATTAAAGTTTCTTTCATCATGCACATCAATAAGTTGACATTACCTGCAAGTCTGAAAACACTGGTAAAAAGCTAATAAGATCCAGTAAGAAGGGCTTCTAAGGATATGCCTGTCCAGTGAAATAAGTCAGTGGGCTCTTTGATGTAGTGCTTCTAAGTCCCTTCATTAGAACGCACTGACACAAATGAGGTATTTGTGGGGCACCTGGAAACATTAATGCAGAAAAAGATATGAGCTAGCTAGCTTTGGTCACAGCACAGCGTGACTGTCACAACTTGGAATTGCCTGCAGTTCAAATCAGCACAGTGTGACTCTACATTTTGACTCTGGTAGAGGATAGATGAAACTTTGCTTTGGATGGTTTGTATGGGTTTTAACTCTCCAAAAAAGCAGGGGAGAAGGGAATGATGACAATCAAACAAGAAAAAAAAAGGAATTTATAGCATATATAGGTTATAGCACTGTCAAAAGGAAAAACCTCTATGATGTATGTCAATTTGAATTTTGCTGGGAGACAAACTCAGGCAGGTCTTTTGGGGGGTAAGGGAAGGAAGGGTATGACTGATGTAAGGTTAGACACCAGAGGCTTACACTGACCAGACATGAGTGCTGCTTTATTTTTCATTAACTTTTTTTGCTGCACTTTCTCGAGGTATCCGCATATCATTAATTTCAGTTGTGAAAACCTGCTGGAAGGCAGTGATCAAGACTGGCTAGAATCATACTGATGTAATTTCATAGTAGTCATGTTGAAGTAAGCAGCTCAGCAGGAGGTACATACAGGAGGCTGCAGAGCAGGACTGTGGTGTGGGTGTTACTTAACATAGAATCACAGACTGTTTTGGGTTGGAAAGAACCTTAAAGCTCATTTAGCTCCAACCCCACCTGCCAAAGGCTGAGACACCTACCACTAGACCAGGTTACTCCAAGCCCTGTCCAACCTTGAACACTTCCAGGGATGGGGCATCTACAACTTCTCTGGGCAATGTGTGCCAGTGACTCATGACCTCATAGTAAATAACCTCTCCCTAATATCTGTTCTAAGACTGCCATCTTTCACCTTAAAGTCATTCCCCTTTCTGCTGTGGCTATGTTCCTTTGTACAACCCCCCACTACAGCTTTCTTGTAAGCTGCTCTACGGTCATCCCAGAGCCTTCTCTAGGCTGAACAAGCCCAATTCTCTGGCTGTCTGCATGGGAGAGATGCTTCAGCCCTCTGAGCATCTTTGTGGCCTCCTCTGGACTTACTCAAGTGGGTCTACATCCCTCTTGAATTGAGGGCCCCAGAGCTGAATGCAAGACCGATGTCTCACAAGGGTGGAGTAAAGGGGAACAGTCCCCTCCCTCTGCACATGGTTGGCTTTTTGGGCTGCAAGCATGCAGTGCCTTGTCATGTTAAGCTTCTTTTCAACCAGCAACCCCAACTCTTTATCAGAGCTGTTCTTAATCCAGCCTGTATTGTGCTTGGTATTGCCCTGATCTGGCTCCAGAATCTTACACTCAACCTTGCTGAACTTAATGAAGTTTGGTTGGGCCCACCTCTCAAGCTTCAAGGTTCCTCTGGGGGGCATCCCTTCTCTCTACGTTCTGTCTGTACCACAGAGCTTGGTGGCATTGCCACACTTGTTAAAGGTGCACTCAATACGACTGCCCAGGTCGTTGACAAAGATGTTAAACATCACTGGTCCCAATACTGACCTCTAAGAAACACCACTCATCACAGGTTTCCGCTTGCACATCAAACTGTGGAGCACAACTCTTTAGTGTGATCATCCAGCCAATCCCTTATCCAGCAGATGGTTAATCAATTACATCCATGCCTTTCCAGATCAGAGACAAGGATGTTGGATGGGACAGTGTCTAATGCTTCGTACAAGTCCAGGTAGATAATATCAATTGCTCCTCTCTTATCCACCAACACTGTAATCCTGTCATAGAAGGCTTATGAAATTTGTCAGACATGATTTACCCTTAGTGAAGCCATGTTGGCTGGCAATTGCTAATTGCCTTCTTCTCCATGAGACTGGCTGCGTAAGCTCATCCAGCTGCTGAATGGGGATGTCACTACAGGGGATGAGTGTTTTGTCCCTTTCTAGAGGCTGAATAATGCAAGAAATGTACTTCTGTATTACTGGATAGAAGGTGGAACAGAACTGCAGAATTTGGTTTGCTTCAAAGCTCAGCTTGGTAAGTGCAGCACCTTTGCTGAATTGGAAGGACAGTAACAGATACACTCAGTCATTATAACAAAACTGTCTTTAATTATGTGGTCTTCTGAGGGAGGATACTGGTCTAGTGTTGAATGACTGTTCAAACTTTTTTCAATAAAAACAAAGCAAGCCCCACAATGGCTTGAGTTTGTATCAGTAGGCTTTGTGGCAGATCAAGTCTCGTCAATGTAATATCCACCTTTTGCTGACAGACTGTTGTTTGTCCTTTTGCATAAATTCTTACCACACTGCCTGGATAATATGACTGATTAAAATCAAATTTTTCCTGGTGAGTGATTCAGTAGTGCACAAAGCTGATATTTGTTATTGTGAGATTGTGGCCTCAGTATATGCTTATGACGATTGATGCCTGTTTTAATTTTTGCACTTTTGGCCTTGTCTTGGCTTTCATTGATGCTCATGGTATGATGAAACTGAAGTGGAACTGTATAAAATCTTGAAGTCTAGGACTTAGAAAGATTAGAAATCAAGTTAATTAAATACCTCATGTTGTTTTATTTGTGGGAAGGAAGAATGCAGACAGAAAAAAAAAAACCAGGATTTTAGTAAGACATTAAGTTGTAGAAAGAAAGGTGATTCTACTAGGTGTTATAGGAATTGAGAGAAATTGATATCAAAATCAACACTGGACAGAAAAAGGAGCTTGGAAATCCTTTCAGTGTCAGAATCACTTTAAAATGAGATTTGCACATCTGTAATTTGACAGTTATTTTACTGTGTACAAAACTAACAGTAATTATTAAACATGGAATTTACTGAGTTTTAATAGATGTATTTAAAACTCTTAAATTAGTCAGAATAAAAAAGTTTTGAATTACTATAACTTCCTATGCAACAGCTACCTTTGCAATTACCGTATGCCAGCATTCATAGCCATGATTATTTTGTTTCCTAATATAATTTTTCTTAACAAAATATGCCAAAATACATAAGCATTATCTGCTTATGTGATTCAGTTGAGATCAGAGTTATTATCTGTTTGTAGATCACATGTACCTTACATAATTGCTCAGTTACTATTGCATTCTTGAATGCAGCAAGTGAACCCATAGCAGATAAATTCAGGATTTCTTTAACTGATTGCCTTGCTGCTTAATTCTGGTTAGAAAGGTACTTCACAACAATGCAGGCTGAAAATTGGGAGCAACAATAACCTTTCTGTTCTTTCCCTGTTCTCCTACCTTTCCTAGCATGTGGAGACATGCAGTTATGCAACATGATGTAGTGCTGACCCAAATGCCGCCTCATTCAAACCTGTTTTCTTTCTTTTTTTAACTGTCTCCAGAACTAAAGGTCAGTCTGTGATCCAATAAAATGTACTTTCAGATTTCATGATTTTGAGAAAACTGAAAACTGGTGAAGTGAGCTTTTGAAGTCAATGCCCAAATTTGATTGAAAACTCCAGCTAAACTAAATATGTCCAAAGAGCTCAATTTCTCTCCTAATCAATGTGTTGCAAAGGCCTGCTTTGAGGATGAATCTTCAGAAAATGTAATGACTCAGAAGGTGGTGTGTCTTACTGATGGGTACGGTGGAAGCTGCTCTTCGAGTTCGGAGCCTCTACTGCTAGGTCCTTATTCAGTTTTCTTTATGTACTTAAATCCTTCACAGAACAGAACATGGTCTACTTAGTGTCTGAAAAGAATCACTGGATCACTAATTTAAAAGTCTGGGAGAATTCATCTAATGTATTTGTATCTTTCTAGGAGTATTCTCTAGCATGTATTGCTGTGTGTGGGCTTCCATTCAGTTTTATCAGAGTATCCAAGAAGTATATGCTGGAGATATGAGGTAAAAGGGAAATTCTGGGATTTTTTTTTTTTAAGAGCTCTCTGCCAGTCCCTGACATCTTCTATTTTTGGGTACATACAAAAAAAAAAGGCATCAATAATTACTAGGCTATATTTGGAAAATTCAATGTCTGTTGTCAGCAGCAGACTTGGCAAGGAAGAAGAGAGTTTGTATTCTGCCCAGAATAAATATAGTGTTCCTAAGTGCTTTCCTGCTTTTCTTTGCAGTAGAGCTTTTTGTCTTTTAATGTTGCTCTTCTCAGGTTTGAAGATAACTTTCAGGTTGGTTCCCCCTCCTCTCCTCCTCCCCTCATTTCTCACTAGACTCAGAGTTACTTCTTTTGTTTAGTTTGATAATGATTTTATTATTTCTTGAAATGAGGCACCTCTCTGAGTAAGCCAAGAGCCAAAATGCCATGGAAGCACATGTACGTGAGGATCTTGTAAATAGGAGGTAAGTTATCTGACTGATCAGTTAAATCTTTACTGTATTGGGACCAAATGATGGTCGTGAACTATAAATGGATTTGAACTGACTTTTAACTGTTATTTTATCTTCAAGTGATGAGCAAGTTTTTTTTTTTATGCAGACATTTTGATCCCCTCAGTCTCAGGTGTTAAGAACTGGTATTTTTCATAGTCACTTCTAGTTCAGTTTTTACTTTATCATCTTGTGTCCAAGCATCTTAAATGAGTTATTTTAACAGATTCTACTGAATATTGAAATAAGAATATAAACTCCCTCTTATTTACTCTTCCTTTAGGCCAGAGCATGCATGGTCAAAGCTTGATAAAATTTCTGGGAGGTTGAGGTAAATTTGGAATTAATTTCTTATCCTGCTGCTGGCTTTAGGCTTTGTCTTGTTCTCATAACCTGTCCTTATTCCTTTAAGACTTTATGTCTTTAATTGTAGACATGACTTGCTAGCCGCAGTAGCTTCTTTGTCTGTTTGGAAAACAGATGGACAATTAGCTTTAAAGTGGAAGGAAAGCTCAGCTTTTGAAACTGTAATCTCCTTTACCTCTACATCAATGTAAGGAGACATACTGCCTTGAAAGGGACCCATGTCAAATCAACGAGATAAATTAGTGTAGCTATTCCTGTATTTTTTTCCTGTGGCAAAATCATTTTATTATTTCCATTTTTGTGTAAGCCAGGGGGTGGTGTCACTCAAGAAAGGAGGTTAGCAGAAAGTTTTTTTGAGAGATCCCACATTTTTATGCATCCTACATATATAATAACTTGGACAGATAGCACTTGGGACTTCAAGGAAAAAGTGGGAAATGTAAAATAAGGAAGAAGTGGTGGTGTGAATGTAGAGTTATCCTAACTACTCTGAAGTGTGCAAGTTCTGCTTATAAGGAACACAGTAAAGTATATTATTCACAAACAAGAAAACCAACATGAAACCACATAAATCAAACCAAGTTAGGAATGAATCTTAGGAATAACAGTTTATGCCAGTTTGGAAGGGCAAAGAGTCTGCGCTGTGATGGCAGAGGGCTGTGCTTCAAAGAAGTGACATCATAGCCACTAGGTCTTGAGGAGTTTCTTGTGATACTTGGAAGACGATACAGGTGTCAAAATAAATATCTTCTATGGCACTAAACAGTACTTAAGATCTAAAGAATGGTCTTGATAGCTGTGGGTAAGAGACTTTAGGAGACCTTACTCCTAATGTCAGCTATCAGAAGATCTCAATAAATCAGCTGGCCTTTCTGTGCCTTGATTTTTCCTTTATATGAATGTCAGTATGATGCCAAGTTTTTTAAAAAAAAGTGATTCAGAGGTATAAGATATACAGCATAGGAAGTGGACAAGAGTGGCAATTCAGAAATTAGTCAAAACCCATATTGCTCATGAATAACAGCCATCCTTCCTCTGACTGTGAAATAGGCAGTAAAAAGGAGGAATCTGCAGTACAGTTTAAAGTTTTTGTTGGGTGAGTCAATTTGGAAGAATTTAGCCATGCCAAATTCATACTGTCCAAGCTTTGCTTAGTATTCAAGCAACCTTTATTTTGTACCCTGCCAGTAACTGCTTTAATATGTTGTCATTCTGCTTTTTGTTGCTCATTGTTTTTTTTTTTTTTTCGGTGGCAGAGGATGTGTGTGGAGTGGTTTCACAGCCTTTTACCTGCTCAGTCATTTCTATGAGTTGTAGAATGATGCTTTATAGATATTTCATTGTTTCATATGCCCAGTGGTGCAGAATGAAGTGCTTGATAGGGGTCAGAACAACTGTGAAATAAGCTTGTGAATGTGCACCTTCAGTCCTGGGAAAAAAGTAATCAAAGGAAATTTTTTTTATACACTATGTCTTCAGAGGTGTAGCACTTTAGCGATGCACTCATGCAGTTCATCACTGGGGTGACAATACTCTAATGATGTATTAGTAATACGTCACTGGAATGCTTTCATGCTATTGATGTATCAGAGATCATAAACCATAGAGGGCAGAGTTGCAGACTGAAGTGCCTGCTGAGCCCTTTCCAAGCCTGTCCGAGTTGTTTTATTGAGAGAAGTTGTCAGCAAGCATGCTGAGCTTTTTCCATTGCTGTGTGCAGTTGCATGCATGCATACACATGAAATGCTGGTGGGGAGCGAGAGTCCAGCCATGAAGATTCCTGACTTTCGATGGCAAATGCTGCAGGCTTTACATATGTCTTCAAGCAGTGCAGGGCTCTTGATAAAAGGGTTTGATGACTGACAGACTGGGCCTTAGGACAAATGTAAATGTTAAGAGGTCATTTACTGTTTTGTTTTTTTTTTTTTTTTAATGCCTCTGATAGACATCATGAAATGTCTTTGAGTCTTGACATCTTGGTATGCAAACACTGGGCCATATAACATCCCTGCAAATCAAAACTGTCATAATGGGGGCCGGAGAAAACCTGTCTCCCTGGCAGGACAACTGCTCTTCTGGAATCAGTGTGTGGTTACATTGTAATATCACAAGATTTTTCTCTCTCTCTGGAGATGGTGTTAAAAATAATTGCACACAAGTTAAATGCATCTTTTTTTCACCATCCTGACCTCAGCTACTTTGTGTACATTGCCCACAGTGTCAGTAGTACACTTGCAAAGAAAATAAATCTGCCTCTATTTAGGTTCAGGTTACCTTCAGTACTCCTGCAGAAAGCTCTCAAAACCCAGTCTTGGTAACCTCAAAGGTAACATCCTAAAAAAAAGCGCTCTCTGTTCAGAGAAGATCGACTTGAGATAATGTTTCTTGCAGCTATTCCTACTCTGATGTTGCATTCATAGGCATCTCACAATTACCTGATGTTCTACAAGTTGTTTCTTTTCATTTTTTCTATGATTGCATTGTTACTTCCTGAAGAGGCATCAGCTTTATCCTCGTGTGTGAATTGTCTTTGGCAGCTGTTCCTGCTTGCAAGCACTGCAACAATACACATTATGGCAAGTCTACTGCTGGCTTGATTTCAAAATGGTTTTGACTTAAAGACTTTTGCAAAACTCTTGAAGCTAGTGTTGAATGGAAAGAGAAGGTGTTGCCAGTAGTATGAAAATAGATGTTTCAATATGTTATGAATCACCTTTGCTAGAATAAAATACGTTGTGGACCTGGGACTCACAGCTGCAAGCCAGTGAAGGAAGCCTTGACTCTTTTGAAAGCTTCCTGGGCCTCTCCTCCTTACTGAATTCTATTACTGGTACATATCAAGGAATTCAATTGCAACAAACACCACCTGAAGGCAATAGTAGATCATAACCCACTTTATGATCAAGAACAGAAGGTAGAGAAGTTAGCAACAGTTACTAGGTTCTATTCATGCTTCACCAGCTCTGTAAAAGGCTACTGGGGGCCAAAAATACTCAGCTTGAAGCATTTTACAAATCAAAGAATAAATTCCTGGCTATATGACTTCAAATACATTGCTTCCATTGACTTTACTGGATCTTACCTAGTGATGCTGAATTTTGATCAGTATTACCAGAGAGGAGTTTGGTTGTTGACAGAGAAAACAAATAAAACAAAACTCTTCTGTATGCATGGAAGTTAAATAACAGCTAAAAGCTTGGTTTGTGCCCCAGCATGGAATTTTGTAACGACAGATGTAGCATACAGTCTACTATACTTGCAATTTATTGGAACTTCCATAAGCAATTTAATGCCAATTTAAAGGCTATGGATCTGTGGAGACTGTCTGGGCTTTTGGGTGGTTTTGATTTGTTGTTTTTTTTTTTTTTTTGTTTCTACTTTGCTTAGTTTTTATTATACAAATCCATTTGTATGGAGAACATCTGGCCCTTCACCTGATAGCAGTATATCCTTGTCTCTATGGCATTGTGGGTTCTGTAGACATGTAGACATATTTTGCCCTACACCTTTCGGAGCAGAGATTAATTATATTGCAATTCAGAATAGTTGGACTCGTAAAGGACCAATGTCATTACAATATATCTGCTTGAAGTGTAGGAAAATGAGATACAGTTATCTATATGTTAATAAGTTAACCATAAGACATCAACCATAGCCCTTAAGAGCATGTAAAATATGTTGTTGGTTTTTTTAACCTGATGCTATGAAAATGTATGTTATTTAAAACATTCATGTCAAATCTCTGTATTTAAATAGCTTCCCCATGTCCTGGTGTAAAAGAAGCAATCCTTGCATCTTTCTGGAGTCAAACAACCATTTATATATTTTAGAACAAAAATGAAATTGCATGGGCTGGGCTGCACTGTGAATGGCTTCAGCTATTCCTTTTTAGCTTCGCTGAGAGGTGCTTATAGCATCAAAGTTAGTAGGCAGAGAACAATATCTTTGCAGGTGTTACCCAAACAGCGTCTGATGTTTCTCTGATTTATCTTGATTTACCAGTGTGTTGACTCACACTTATGGCTGTAAAGATGAACAGAAGTTGGACTGGGGAAGTAGATATCAGTGTTTATACTTGATTCACAGAAAGTAAAAATAAAATGTATAAATAGAATATAAACTGTAAGTCAAATAATCATAATGTACTGTGTTGCATTATATCATATCTAGGCAGTATTTTTGTCCTAGATAATGTGAGGCGCTTTGTGCCATGCAAGAGAGCCCTGAACCAAAGAGGCAGCACAGTAGGGAATGGTGGACTGGAAAAAATATTTCTATGCTCATTTTAAAAATGAAACTGGAGAACAGAAAAATGAAATGATCACTAACGCTATGCATGGAGGCTGAGGCAAAACTGGGAATTCCTACCAGATCTTTGGCATCACAGTCATGTTTCCTAGGTTGACAATGATTCATGTCACAGGTCTTTCATACAGCTCAGTATAGCAGCAGATGTTAGAGAGAGCAGATCTTCCAATCACTGTTCCAGGAGTTTCTCCTAAAACTTCCAGTTCTATTATAGAGAAAATGCTGAGTCTATTTTAAAGGTATTGCAGAGAATAACATAAATATGCATTTCATCTGAATAACATACTGCTTTGAATTTTTCTTTTGACTTTGCTTTGATGGAGAGAATAGAATTTGTTGATAGACTTTTTTCTGTTACTTTTAGGTCCAAGTGAACTTTTTTGCATCCACAACATCCTGAAGCAATGAATTCCACAGTGTTACTGTGTCAAGCATGAAGAAATACTTCTTTGTTTTACACGCTCATGCTAACAGAATCATAGAATCATAGAATAGTTAGGGTTGGAAAGAGCTTTAAGATTATCAAGTTCCAATCCCCCTGCCAGGGGAAGGGACACCTCCCACTAAACCATGTCACCCAAGGCTATGTCCAACCCAGCCATGAACACTGTCAGCAATGGAGCATTCTCAACTTCCCTGGGCAGCACATTCCAGTGCCTCACCACCCTTACACTAAAGAACATTCTCCTCATATTCGATCTTGTCTTCTCCTGCTTATGTTTGAACCAGTTACCCCTTTCGTGTCACTACAGTCCCTCATGAAGAGTTCCTTCCCAGCATCCGTATAGGCCCCCTTCAGATACTGGAAGGCTGCTATGAGATCTCCACGCAGCCTTCTCATCTCCAGGCTCAACAGCCCCAACTTTCTCAGCCTCTCTTCATATGGGAGGTGGTCCAGTTCTCTGATCATCCCCATGGCCCTCCTCTGGACTTGTTCCAACAGTTCCATGTGCTTTTTATGTTGAGGACACTGGAACTGCACACAATACTCCAAGCGAGGTCTCACGAGAGCAGAATAGAGGGGCAGGATCACTGCCTTTGACCTGCTGGGCACTCTCCTTTTAATGCAGCCCAGGATATGGTTGGCTTTCTGGACTGCGAGTGCACACTGAAGCAGGCTCATGTTCATTTTCTCATCAACCAATACCCCCAAGTCTTTCTCTGCAGAGCTGCACTGAATCTCTTCTCTGCCCAACCTGTAGCTGTGCCTGGGACTGCTCAGACTCAGGTGTAGGATCTTGCACTTGTCATAGTTAAACTTCAGGTTGGCATCAGCCCACCTCACAAGCATGTCAGGGTCCCTCTGGATGGCATTCCTTCCCTCCAGTGTATCAACTGAACCACATAGCTTCGTGTCATTGGCAAACTTGCTGAAGGTGCACTCAGTCCCACTGTCCATGTCACTGACAAAGATTTTGAACAAGATTGGTCTCAACACCAATCCCTGAAGGACACTCCTTGTTGCTGCTCTCCAGCTGGATATTGAGCCGTTGATCACAACTGTTTGCATCTGGCCATCAAGCCAGTTCTTTATCCACCGAGGGTCCACCTGTGCGATTGATGTCTCTCCAACTTGGAGACAAGCATGTTGTATGGGACAGTGTCAAATGCTTTGCACAAGTCCATGTAGATGACATTAACTGCTCTACTCCTGTCCATCAGTTCCGTAGTCCCATCATAGAAGGCCACCAGATTGGTCAGGCAGGATTTCCCCCTAGTGAAGCCATGCTAGCTGTCACCAAGCACCTTGTTGCTCATGTGCCTCAGCATGCCTTCTAGGAGAATCTGCTCCAAGATTTTTCCAGGCACAGAGGTGAGACTGACTGGTCTGTAATTCCCTAGGTCATCCATTTCCCCTTGAAACTGGGGGTCATATTTTCCTTTTTCCAGTCACTGGAAACTTCACCTGACTGCCATGATTTTTCAAATATGATGGACAGTGGCTTAGCAACTTTATTTTCCAGCAGATAATTTTACTACTTCCTCTCTAGCTTTTCTGTTGATAGATTGAGTGAGCCACTTTCCTTTCCATCTTGCATGTGCTGCTCCTGGCTTTATATTCTTGTTTGGTTTGCTCCTTCCCAGAATGAGTTACATTTGATTTAAACATTCTTGAGGTAACCTTAATCATCATTGTTGTTCTTCCTTCTATTATAGTTTTACTAGATCCTTCTAAGATATGTGAGAAGTAAAGCTTCACGAATTTTGGACTCATTATGGGTTTATTCAGTGCCAATAATGATGCTTCCTGTTCTGATCTCTGTTCTTACTAGTAATTCCTAAAATGCTATTTTCTTCAACTGCTGTTGAGCATTGAGATCACTTTTTATTTGTCCTATTACAGCTCCAGGGTACCCTTCCCCTCCTCAAAATTGCTGATGGGTTTTCGGATTTTATCAACCCACGACTGTGCTGCTTCTTATATGCATTACTTCAAGTGTCTGAGTGAAATCACTTGATGCTTATGGCAAGTTTCCCATTTCCTTCTGAAAGAGTTGCATCAGGCATTTCTCCTGTACGAGGTTTTAAAAAATTCTGAATGATATTAATCTTTGATCACCCAGTGCCAGGGTAGCTCTGGTATTTCTTTGTCTGTGCCTTTCAGGAGATACCAGGCAAAGAGCTCATGTAAAAAATAGTTTGATGATTTTCCATTCATACAGAGTACTCACCAAACTTTTGTCAAATGATAAAACCTGTCACAATAACCTGAGTTTTCAGATTTCAAGTAGGAGGGTAAAGGTTTCAAATAATTCAGGAGTGAACAAAGAACTATGGTTTGTTTTAGAAACAGCAAGGCACTGTGTGAAATAACATTTCCCCAGTGTGGTTACAATAACTTCTGTTGCACTTCTGGAAGCTTAAAACCAAAAGTGAGTTCTTCCTGCACCTGAAACAAATCTAGTGTATAAAATAACCTGACTGATGACTAGCCAGGCTCCAGGCATAACTCTTCATAGACTTATGGTTGATTAGAGTATGTTTTTTTAAAATTGGAACAGCAAATACACTGTGAGGGTGAAATGAAATTTTCAGCTCCGTTTCCCAGGGGGATTACCTTGAGTGATTTTGAACATGTGTCTCTGGTTCAGTGCACTCCGTCTGTGTTACACTCAAGAGCACGTAGTGGAGAGTTTCCCCTGTATGCTCAGGTAGCCCAGTGGGCTGGGGAGACTGGCTGGAATCCCTGTTGGATCCTTGTGCTGCTTTTGGCTAGGAAACAGTTTCCTTTCCAGTATCTCGTGAAGGGTTCTCTTTTGGGTATGTGCTGGAATCAGTGTTGATAACACAAGGATGCCTTAGGCATTGCTGAGCAGTGCTTGCACAGCCTGAAGGCCTCTTATGCTCCTCACCCTACCAGTGAGGAGGTTGAGATGGGTACACAAGTATTTGGGAGGGGACACAGCTGGGACAACTGACTCCAACTGACTAGAGCGGTATCCCATGCCGTATGATGTCATGCTGAGCATGTGAAGCTAAGGGAAGAAGAAGGAAGAGAGGGACACTTGAAGTGATGGTGTTTGTCTTTCAAAGTCTCAGTTAACATGTGATGCATCCCTGCTGTCCTGGGGATGGCTGGGCACCTGCCTGCCCATGGGAAGTGGGGAATATATCCCTTGGTTTGCTTTGCTTCTCTGTGCGGCTTGTGCTTTAGTTAACATGCCTTTGTCTTAACTCTGGAGAATGAATTTTCTTATTTTTACCCTTATGACTCTCTTCCCCATCCTACCTTTAGGATTATGTGGTGCTTTTGGATTGTGTGGTGTTTAATTGCCAGCTGGGGTTAAAATAAACAAGCCTCCTTACAGAACTTATCAACTCCTCAGTCCATGATCAAAGTGCCAAAAAAACCCAGATGTGCTGGATGGCTGGGATGGGTAGTATTGCCTTTTTTGTCTGAAATGGGGTTACATGGTGTTTTGGGTGCTGCTTGTTTCTGTAAGTCAACAAGGAGTCCAGAGAGAAGAAAAGCTTTTTTAACAGGCTGATTAGGAAGCAACCCACGTTTTTATGACCTCTCTAACCCCTGGTGTCCTAATGAAATCCTCTGTCCCTAAAGTAAAGCATTCTCAATTCTAGTTATTCTTAAGTGCTTTCAGAGCCCCCTTGTCTGCTCTCTGTAACAGTCTGTCTGCTTTTTACCTTTTTGTCCTCAGCATTCAGTCTGAAGTTTACAGCTTGTGGTGGTTCTCCCTTTACCCATCACTTCATAAATCTCAAGTATAAATCTGAGACTTGTGAATTTTGAGTGGCACTTTGATGTTTTACAATTATTCATACTTTTTGTATTGGTATTGTACTTCTCATTCAGAACATCTTCAATCCCTCTTATTCATGTTCCTGTTCTTTTTTGATCTGTATCATTAGTGAGTTCTTATTCTCTGTGTGGTGTTGATACTTTTACAGAACTTGCCACTTCACTATTGATTTTTTCTTCTCTTTTTGTTTGAGAGGCTTCTTTATTCTTTTGATTTGGATTTTTTTTTATTTTTTCAGCTGAAGTGCAGTTGTTTACTTTTCCACCTACTTGATCAAGTATCTTTTCCTTATGACATTTTTACCTAGAAAGCAGCATGTCAAAAAGAAGCAGAGAGGGATAGGATAATTCCCAGGAAAATTTTAATTTAAAATGAAATCACAGGAAAATGTGTTTTTTTTTTGTTTGCTTTGTTGTTTTTTTTTTTCCCCTGCCCTCTCCCCTCCCCCTTCAATAAATTACCAGAACAGAGGTGAAATATTCCTCATAGTTTGAAAAAAGTCTGATGTGAAAAGGTTTTCAATTCATCATTTTATTTATTTATTTATTTGGAGGGGTGTTCAAGAAAGACAAAACTATTATAAATAGCCAAGGATCTTTCAACTGTTCATTTAGGATTTAACATTGAATTTTTTTACATTGTGTTCCTGGTGATGTTTTAATATCCCACTAGGTCTACCAAGAGAAATCTTTTCTGATCTAATTGTTAAGTACTTTCTGCTGTTTGTTTCTGGATAAGTTAAGTATATTGTAAAAGAATGTTGTGCAAACTGTCTTGGTTAAGGAAGATTCCTGTAAGCCTGCCTTAATTGTAGGCAACTCTGTCTTCCACTATTTGAGACCAAGGTAGAACATTATAGAATCATAGGATAGTTAGTGTTGGAAAGGACCTTAAGATCATCTAGTTCCAACCCCCCTGCCATGCACAGGGACACCTCCTACTAAACCATGCCACGCAAGGCTATGTCCAACCCAGCCTTGAACACTGCAAGTGGTGGAGCATTCACAACTTCCCTGGGCAACGCATTCCAGTGCCTCACCACCCTTACACTAAAGAATTTCTTCCTCAGATCCAATCTAAACTTCCCCTCTTTAAGTTTGAACCTGTTCCCTCTTGTCCTATCACTACAGTCCCTCATGAAGCGTTCCTCCCCAGCATCCGTATAGGCCCCCTTCAGATACTGGAAGGCTGCTATGAGGTCTCCAGGCAACCTTATCTTCTCCAGGCTGAACAGCCCCAACTTTCTCATCCTATCTTCAAACGGGATTTATTCTTCTCTGACAAGTTTGTTATCAAGGTAGACAAAAATGGTGAAGGAAAAGAAAAATACTATTTTGTGTTTGATGTTAAAGGAGGATGAAGTGAAAAATCCAGCAATTAAAAATTTAGTTAAGAATATCTTCCAGAGTATAACAAAGAAACTTTTTTCCATTTTCTGCTTAATATCCACCTATTTGAATTCAATATTGCAAATAATACTATAGCTTTTTTTTCTGTTGTATAGTTACTAAACACAATGAGTGAAGTATTTGCTTTCATCTTTGGGTCTGGTGTTGCATAAAGAGAGCTCTGATGCTCAGTATCCAGCTACTCTTCTAAAGGCACCATAGTGAGGAGCCAACATCCTCCCTTGGGAGAATGCACAATCTCAAATATTTGTGGCACTTGGGTAGGTTTAAGCTCTTCACCATGCAGGAAGCATTTCTGGACTAGAAGCACTGGGCTTAGGTGGAACTCAGACTCTGCATATCTGTCTCCTTTGCCCATGTATTTCTCTGCCTCTCCTTTTCTCTTTCTCCCTCAGTTTCACTTCCTCCACCTTCCACACACCCTCACATCCCCCTCCCCAGTCTCCCTCTTTCATATCTTTAGGCTGCAGTGTTATATTAGCTTTGTATCCTAATGCTACAATTGTGGTTTAGGAACTAGGTGAACTTATCTTTCTGGGCAAATTACATCATTATGATGTGCTGCTGTCTCCAATATTTTTTGGTCTGGCAGTCACTGACTTTCTCTGAGACAGGGTTTTCTGGCAGAGAGAATTAAGCAGATGACAAAAATATGCTTTATAGCTTGGTACCCTGCAGACACAGGATCACAGTTTTTCTCTTTTCCAGTCTTATGGTAGATGACTTTGAGCAAATCAGTTAATTACCCTCTGCTTCAGTTCTCATCTTTCAAAGGATCAAGGCTAAAAGCTCTTCTGGATTTCATTAGACAAACCTGAGCTAGATGCATCAAAACCTGTATTGGGATGCTGCAGTGCTGGAGTGTTGGAGGCCATACAAATATCTGCCATAGGCTGTAATTTTTAACTGACAATTGCAAGTTATTTTTTGTTTTCTGTCTAGGATTATTTTATTTTATTATGGATCTTACCCTTGCAAGAGTTACCTCATGCTACATGAGATATTAATCTGCATACAGAAACGGCGGCTTATCAGGGATCACTGACATAGTAATGTTACAGAAAGTTGAGACTTCTGTAACAGCCATTACAGTAAAGAATTATAGCAGGGAGACAGCTCAGAAGTCTTGGACTGGTTTCAGCAAAGTCACACTCTTCGGATAGCTTGTTTGACAGGCTTTTTCCCTTTCTTCCTCCATACCTGAATTTCTGTTCCTTCTCACCAATCAGAATATTCTAGGTTTGCTGATACAATCAGAAGATGGTACATACTGTTCAGAGGTATCGACCTAGCACTTTATAATAGAAGTTAGCAATGTTTAATCTCTTGTCAGCTATCATTCTGCTAAGAAATCAATTAACTCTTGCCTCTTCTTCATTATTCAATCATCTAATGAGCTATCTTGCTGTCCACTTAAAATTAAATTTTTATGGTGAATCACTGTAGGAATGGAAAGTACATGAACTCATGTACTTGCTCTCATGAGACCTCACTTGGAGTATTGTGTCCAGTTCTGGTATCCTCAACATAAAAAGGACATGTAACAAGTCCAGAGGAGGGTCATGAGGATGATCAGGGGCTGGAGCACCTCACATATGAAGACAAGCTGAGTAAGTTGGGGCTGTTGAGCCTGGAGAAGAGAAGGCTGCGTGGAGACCTCATAGCAACCTTCCAGTACCTGAAGGAGGCCTATAAATATGCTGGGGAGGGACTCTTCATTGGGGACTGTAGTGATAGGACAAGAGGTAACAGGTTCAAACTTAAAGAGGGGAAGTTTAGATTGGATCTGAGGAAGAAATTCTTTAGTGTAAGGGTGGTGAGGCACTGGAATGGGTTGTCCAGAGAAGTTGTGAATGCTCCATCCCTGGCAGTGTTCAAGGTCAGGCTGGACATAGCCTTGGGTGGCATGGTTTAGTGTGAGATGTCCCTGCCCCTGGCAGTGGGGTTGGAACTAAATGATCTTAAGATCCTTTCCAATCCTAACTATTCTGTGATTCTGATTCTATGAGAATTATCCTAAATTATCCTAGTATGTTGGATGCACTCCTTTTCAATTAGAAATCAAGTTTTTCTTTTCTCTTTTTTGAAAAATTCAGTAGGACAGGTTGTTGTGCTTCCACTGAGCTGCACAAGATGTTTATTGTAACTTGTTTTCTCTCACCTACGATTCATGTGTCATACAACACTAAATAAATAGAAGTCTTTCTTGAATTTCAGTGTAAAAGTGATACCTCTCTTAGTTTTCACATCCTACCTCATTAATTCCGCACCAAATTAGTCTTAAAAAGCAAAGACAGTGTGGTCTTGTATGACAGAGTTGTATAGCCAAAATACCTCTCTTCACTTTGGTTTCCTGCTGTCTCACAATAATATTCTTCAGGAAGAATGTGCCTGAACATTTGTTTGTGCATTAAATAATTAGTAATTTTGTATATTGGGAAAACTAACATAAATCTTGCTAATGTAATATATGCTCAGCGATTGCTTTCACCTATTTATAAATCAGGTAATGTTATAGCCATCATTCTACTTTTGCAACTTATCAGGTAGTAAACTTGGAAGTTTATTGCAAGCTGGTAATAAGAAGGGGAAGTAATGGGCTGGGAGGCACAAGGGTGAAGGAGTTAATGAGTGAGCAGGTTGAGTTTTCTCATTGGTTTTAACTATGTCTAAATTTAATGTCTTCCTTTTAAATATCTCTTAATGGGAAAAAAGCAAGGTGTAGGTTACTTACTGGTATTACATTGAAGGCTTTATATGCTTATTGAATAGTATATTGCATCTAGTGTGTATCTGTAGCAAGTAACTCTACATCAGACGTGTGTACCCTTTCTGGGCTTGGTGTTAGCAAGAAAGAAAAGCTTCAGCAGTATTATCTATCAGGAGAAGAAATTGTGACTGTATGAAATATCTAACTAGCAATCTTGAATAGCTTTTATAGACCATAACATCACAGTGTGATAACTCAAACATGGCAATAGCAAACACAATTGTCAGTTATGCTTCTCTATGTTAATATCATAATTGCATCACATGATTATGGTGTTTGACAATGGTAGACAGTGACAAACTCATCAATGTGCAGTCATGGTAAATATTAGCAGTGTAGCATAATGGCTATGACAAGCACTCTTCCTTGAGCTCTCCCACTCTGTTAAGGCACAGAGGATCTTTCTGCCCTTGGTCCCTGCTGACAATGTGGTGGGTTTAGGCGGTCATTTGTTTCAACTGTACAGATTTTTCAAGGATATAATGACAATTTTTTTTTAGTTTAGCATGTAAGAAAAAAAGATTAAAAGAGGGCTGTGACCTGCTTTCATTTATGCTAGTATAGATCAGATTTAAAATATCGATTTAATTAGATTTGGCCTGATTTGAAGTTTAAACATACCAAATCATAGACCCTGCTGAGAACACAGGTAATATTCCTGTTCAGGACACCCAGATTTGTAGATGTATATGACATTATAATAAAGCAAGGAGGTGTCAAGGAAAATCTTTGTAAATGTTCTGCGCTTCTACACACAGCACATCTCAGAAGAATTTCTGTGAGTAAAATTGCATACATCTTTCTTTGCTTTATCAAATATTCCACAAGGCAGATGTTTTCCTTCTCCATAGTGCCCCCTTTAAAAAAAACTCTCCCCGTCTAATGATTAACCAAAGAGAATCTGACCTTATCAATAGCTGTGTCTGCCAATTATGTTTTCAGCTTCAGTAAACACTAATGTAATGGTCTATATATTTGTATGATAGTTTTGATGATTCTACTAGTTGTTAATCTTTTAGCTGTTTACAATTAAGACAGTTTTTTAAATAGCCAAAACAGACCTCTTATTCTCACAAAAGCAAGCAGTTAGTACAGTTAATTGTGTAATGAATATATAAGTGCTTCTCTGTGACCCCAAACAGCAAGGTTAAATACAAATTGTTGCACTTAAAGAGAAAACTGACTAGACTGAAATAGTTCAATGGGCATTTCTGCCACCTTGGAAGCTGGTCCCCTACTAGGAACAGAGCTGTAGGTGTGATGCCTTGAATACTGGCAGAATTCCACTTGATAGCTTTAATTTTTGCTACTATTTGATTAGGTGGTTGTGACACTGTATTGATGTTTAATCCTAGTGTCTTGGCTAAGTGTCACTACTGCATATCTGCACACAGGAAAATGCTTTATTATGGTAAAAATTGCCAGATTTTTTTTTTTTAACTTATAATCTTTTTAGGCAATATTTGTTAAAAACATGAGAGCTGAATTTAAAAACCTCACTGGTTTTGGAGCTATCCTATTTTACTCTGATTCAAGAATGCTCACCTGGTGTAAAATGGAGGTGCGCTTGGAGATGAGGGTTTGAACCTTGGTCTGTAGGCACCAGGAAGATGTTGTCCTGTCACTGCTCATGGATTTTTTTCTGAGATACCCATGGGTGTGGGTTACCTATTAGTAGTGAGGTGTGGAGACAAATGGAGATTGGGACAGGAGAAAAAGCTCTGAAGTATGCCATATGGATACAGATAAAGCTTTACACTTGCTATTAAATTTAGTAACAAATTCATTGCTGGAATAGATGGAGGCTCAGCAATGCTATTTCTATCAATTTATACAGTTTATAGTGCTGCAGAATAAAACCTACTGCATATAAATCAAAACATGTAGCAAACGAACTTGTAAAGATGTGTAATGTTCATTCAGACCTCTGACATTTAAAATTTCTGCCTACAGAGACTGTTACTTCGTATTTTATAGATCAGTAAAAGTGAATATGAATATTTTGACCCAAAGTCTGCTGTTATCAGTAAAGGTAATATATGGATATATGAAATGAATTGTAAAGGATTGCTCTTCATAAACTGTTAAAGTCTCAAAGGACCATTATATACAATCAGTTCATTGACCTTCAGTTTATCATAGATCATAGAATTTTGCTCGTTAGTTCCTGACCTAACAAATGCTCAGAAAGCCTGGCTCCACTGTACTGCGGCCACAAAACTCTGTTGTTCTTCAAGGTGGCTTTAAAGGGAGCATCAATTTCACAGTGAGCTATGGCTGTCATTTTATAAATAAGAATCATAGAATGATTTTGCAGTGCAGTATACTTTTGGGGAGGGATTTTCTCTTCTGTTGTAGCCTTTAAAGCTGCTACAAAGGCCATTTAATAGGCTAGGGGAGGACATCCTTGAGTGCAGATAGTATCTAGCCAGAGGCTGTCCTAAATGACTCAGGCTATACCCTCAGCAGAGATAGCAAGAAGGCAGGAATTCTTCCTACTGCTTATAGTTGTATGCCTCGGCAGCTGCTGTAGGTAGCAGAACAAGCATCAAGCAGACCTGAAAGGGAAATACTGTAATACAGTATAGATCTTTTTTTTTCTTTTGTTTTTTTTTCCTGCTTTCTTTATGATGAAAGCCTTACCTGCTCTTGTAGAAGTCCAGAATATGAGGTCCAGGATAGCTCAAAGCTGATTTCATCCATTCTCCCCCTCACAGGGAGAAAAAAGAGAACCATTTCTCTTTTTTTTTTTGCCACTTTTCTCTTCTTTTTCCTTTATCTAAACCCAACACACTATAACCAGCCTTCTGTAATAGGTTACTAAAATCTTCCTTTATGTAACAGTTATTTTGAGTTGTAGATTTCTTCCTGCACATCCTTAAGGCTTGTGTCTCTGTAGTTTTTAGAGTTCAAATTTAGATGCCGTGTTATCTCTAGTAAGGATGACAGAGCTGTGGAGTGAGGAATTGATAAGATTTCTGCTAGCTGTTTTAGAACCTCTGCTGTCTCACAACTTGCTATGTTATTAGCTTTTGTATTGCCAATTTTCCTAATCATAAGCATATTTGAATTAGCAGATCCCTGGGCATATCTTGCATCATTAGTGTCTTCATTGGAAACCAAAAAGATTTTAACCCTGTTTCTTCCTACAGTTCTGATAAACTGTAGAACTACTCTGAGGCTGAGCAGGGTCTTTCTGCTCAAGATGCAAACCCCTATACAGTCTTGGTATATCTGAATTGGATAGCGCTGGTGATGGATGAATGGCTCCAGAGAACCTGCCTTTGTTCTCAGATCCCAAGTTGATACTCTTTGGAGACAGAAATATAGCTAGTATTTGTTTTGTTTTCTGAAGTTTCTGATTCCAGCTGCCTCATTCAGCTCAGCTGTACCCAGTCAAGGACCAGATATGGGGAAGAAGTACGATACTCAATTACTGTTATGTACTTTCCTGCCTTGTCCAGAGTCTGCTTCAGTCTTTGGTAAAGCTGAGAATAATTTTGGTGTTGCTCTGAATTGTACTTAACTACCCTTTACTTTAGATCCTTTCCAGAATCCTGACAATGCCATACCACAGCACATCTCTGGTCATGTCCTTTGCTTTAATTGCATGTTCTGCACAAGGGACTACATGGGAGAGGAGCAAATAGAAAAAAGAATTAATATTCAGTTGCATTTCAATAAGCCTTTGGGGCATAGGAAGGAAAAAGGGTACTTAATATCTGTTATGAAGGTGTAGTCCCTGTCTTATACGGTTCCCTTGAATTTAGAAGAAAAAGAGTTGAATTAGGCAGGTAAGAGAACCTCTTATTCATTTTCATAATTTCTAATCTGTTAGTTGTTTATCATGCTGGACAAAGACTTGGTTTTGGATACATGACATAGAGCTGAGTGTTTTGATTTTTATAAGACAGGACTCCTGGGTGTTTAATGCAGAAGGAGTCAGTATTTTTCTCAAATGGAACAATACGGCTGAAATACAGAAAGATGACTGGATTTAATCTTTTCAAATTGAGCAATGAAATATAGAACCTAATCACCTATAAGTATGAAGAATTTAGCTATTTCCTGACATCAGTGATGTCTACTCAGCTCTTAAAATGGAAATATGTAATTCCCATAATTTAATTCAGTCACAAGAAAGCAGGTCAGAGAAAGCATGAATCACTGTCACAAATACTTTTCCTCTGCTGCACTGACAAGGAAAAGTAAAATAAAAAGAATCATTAAAACATAAACCATTTACAGATTTGAACTTGGATCTGCTATACTGAGAATAAGCTTCCCTTAGTATTAAGCAGGAGGAGAATGTTTTGTGATTTTGCATTAATGTGCAGCATGAACAAATGAATAAATACAAATATGAGGGTATTAAATGCCACCTTGCAGCAACAGCCTTCTAAATTGCATTTCCTCCTTGCTTTCTGAAAGTAGGTATTTTTCAGTGAAAATAAACTATTTGTATTTTAGCAATAGAGCATAATTGGGGCCATGCAGATGGCTGAATATTTAGTTCAGTGTGTTGAAGACCATTCAGAAAACAGAAGGGGGGAATTGTTTAGACTGTCAACAAAGAGATTTTGGTAATATTAGATTGATTACTGAATTATTTTAACTGAAAATGGATTTCTGTTCCTGTTTCCCTCCTCCTCCTCAGTTTCTGATACTTGCAATCGCTTTAAATAAGGCTTGGTGCATATTTATCTTCCATCTCTGCAGGCAAAGGATTTGGTGTTATCCATAGTCTGACAGGATGATGCATCTTCTAATCCTATAGTCCCGTACACAAAGGTGGGAAGACATTTGTGTAAGGAGCAGCTGTGAGTGAAGGTCTGGTTATAATTACTAACTGCATCATTGCAGGATATGAACCTGGTACTGCACCTTTCCCTTAGCCAGAAGAGCACGTGATTTAATGGGGTGTTTTGGAATGGCTTTTGTACAGTTTAAAGACATTTATACCTTATTTTTAAAAATAATGACTATGAACTGAGGAGATACATGGACTTTGCCACTGCTGACTGAGTACTCTGGATCTAGAGTAGTTTGATGATCCCAGCAGGGCTGTGTAAGATAAGTTGCTGAGACTTCTTAAGTGTCCCTCTGTTGTTAAAAAGATGGGAAGGAAAGTCATTACATCCCTTAAACAATGGATTTGTTTATCCTCCTTTTGTTTTCCTTCAGGCAGTGTAGTTACAATAGTCACAAAGTAGTCACAATTGTTTATTGTGACTGTAATTTTCTTACCTGTTTGTGTGGGTTTCTTTTAATATTATTATTATTATTATCATTATTTATTTTTCTCTTCAAGAAATGTTTTGCTCTGACCAAAAAAAAAAAAAATAGTCCCAAGTTCAACTTTGCCCTTTTCCTCACAAAGTGATTCTCAGTAAAAGTAGTGACATGTATGTTATGAAGCAAGGTGCAGCTCACCACCACACAGGATATTTTCTGGACAGGATGCTTCTTGTCCACTTTGTGTTTATCTTTTATGGGGACAAATACTGACATGAGACTTGCAAAGGAAGTCAATAAAAATGAACATGATAGTAATAATACAGTATATGATGACAAGGAAGAAAGGTCTTGTAGTTAGAGTTAGGGGTAGGACTCAGCAGAAGGATTTCAACTCTTTCAAAGCTACCTTTGTAGATGAGTGTTTCACTTCCATTTACCCATTCTGACATGGCACTGTATTTTCCATTCAGTAAGGACTGAAATCACGGTGATGACCTCTATAAATGTGGGACACAAATTCTGTCCCCAGTGGATTATAGTCAAAATCATTATTGAAGACAGTACATAAGGATGACATGTTTTCATGTACCTGTAGATGAAAGTGTGCAGTTGAAACAGAACAAACATGTTACTTTTCATTTAGGCACTCTGATGCACACTACCATGTGTAGATGGCTTTGTGTTTAGGATGAAATATAGTTGTGTCATTCTTTAGGTGATGTATTGCTTCTCTGAGGTTCTTGGCCTTCTTTTTTCTTCCTGAATTATTTCAGTCTTTTAAAAACATCAGTGTATATATATCCTGCAGCTGGACTTCTCTGCAAACATGCAAGGAAAATATTTTTCTTCCTTGAGCATGAGGATTGCTTGATGATAATGGCTGTAATAAAAATATTTCTGTCCATCTATGGAGGCCTCTGATCCATAAACCTTACTGCCCACAGCCTAAAAAAAGAACACTGAAACATATCAGTTGTGAAATAGGTCAGAACCAAACTCCTTTTTATGGCTGCATAAAATAGGGGAAGAGAATGATTGACTGGGTGAAGGTCATGTAATAGATTGCAGCAGAGCTGAAAACAGCCTTTAATTGAAAAGCTTTTGAGTTGGAAGCCCAAGTTACTGCCTAAGCTGTCTCTGGAGAATATTTATATTGGGTATCAGCTATACTCTATATAATGTATGCTGCTTACAAACTCACCTTTCAAGGGGGTGTGGGGAATGTTCTCTGTCAGATATTGATGAATTTTTAACACAAAATCAGACCATAAACAAAGAAGTCATTTCAGATTTCTGCATAAGATGACACATAGCAATAACTGAACTTAATGCTGTGATCTGAAGGGAGTACGAGTTTGAGTGTGTTTATTAGTTACAGAAATTGCTTTGAATTCTCACACTCTGTCCCTGTTTCTGTCAGCATTCAGCTCTGCTACTAAGGAAGTCATGCTTTAGCCTGTTGCCCTCAGCTATATTTTAATTGAAGCTCATAATATTTTATGACTGCTTTGTCTTTCCAGATATCGAAGCAAATGGATTTAAAAGTCCCTTGACTGCAGTGCTATATACATGAGCTGTCTTTCTACAACATGGGAACTGGTAAAACAGGTTTCAGCATTTGAAGAAGTTCAATAATAATTGCCTAACGGATGTTTTCTAGAAAAAGTTACTTAAAATCATGCCTTTCTGTGCTTAGTGCATGGTGAAAGACAAAAAGGGAAAGAATCAGAATCATAGAATCATAGAATGATAGAATAGTTAGGGTTGGAAGGGACCTAAAGATCATCAAGTTCCAATCCCCATGCCAGGGGCAGGGACACCTCCCACTAAACCATGCCACCCAAGGCTATGTCCAACCTGGCCTTGAACACCACCAGTGATGGAGCATTCACAACTTCCCTGGGCAACCCATTCCAGTGCCTCATCACCCTTACACTAAAGAATTTCTTCCTCATATCCAATCTAAACTTCTCCTCTTTAAGTTTGAACCCATTAACTCTTGTTCTATCACTACAGTCCCTCATGAAGAGTCCCTCCCCAGCATTTTTATAGGCCCCCTTCAGATATTGGAAGGCTGCTATGAGATCTCCACACAGCCTTCTCTTCTCCAGGCTCAACAGACTTGCAGAGTAGAATCACCCTTGTTCACGTAATCCTCACTATTAAACCTGCAGCAACCTTTTACAGTGACAAGTTCAGCCTGAACACTTGTCTGCAAAAGAAGGCGGCCCCTCATAGTATTAAGAAAACAGCATTCTGTGCTATCTTAGAGTCCCAGCTTACACATAAACTACAGATATTACAAAGTGATTTTCCTTGCAATGTTTTTAATCACATCTATTTTCCCTAGTTGGCTAGGAATGAGTGAGAGCACAGACTGACTTTCATGCTACCTATATACAGCATCATATGCCACCACTACCACAGCCAAAGTTTGTTAGATCAAGTGTACTACGACTGCAATGATTTTGTGATGTATGCTTAACCATGTCTCACCATACAAGAGTGGAGACAACCTCTTGATGTCCTTCATTTTCACGTTAAATGCACAGGGAGTAAGGAAGGAGGAGATACCTGTAGCTTAGGAGAATGAAAAACCTTGACGTGACTGTTATTTTGATCCACCCAGAATTACCCATTCCTGATGAATGGTTTACATTTTCAAACAAGTATAAATTACTAAAGCTGTGCATAATCCTAAGCATAGGGTAACATTTTCTTAGTTATAAAAAATAAAATCTTTTTGAGAATGAACCTTGGATTCTGGAATTATGAGCAGGGCATCAGCCAAAATGGCTGGACCTAAAATTCCAGGGAAGACTCTAAGTTGACTCCTCAGCATTTGGAGTCAGGAATACAGAGGATCTGAGGCCAGCTATAGCCCAACTGAAAAAGAGATACTGGCAGCCTATAAAGGGGTTTGATCTGCTTCATAAGTTATTGGCACTGAAGCATAGCTCCTCCTGACACCCTTGTTGCCCATGCTTGGCTGGATGTTCAGTGTCCACACACACAGGTGGGTAAGGTAACTCCACAGCTACAGCATGAAAGGGGCTGATTTCCTTCCCTTCTTGAGGGAAACAGGTAAGGAATTGCTTTCCAAAGTTCCCTTGGTGTTGGCTGTACACACATGGTCTGGAAAAGCATCTTGGCTTTCCTTATCCAAGTGCTATCCCAATCTTAGAAATCTAGAAACAGGAGACAAAACATTTCAAACATGTTTATCACACAGACAATAGGTGTCTAAAATCCCCTTAATAGGCATTTTTAATTTTTTAGGCTGTATGCCTTCAATTGTTCATTTACAGGGGAAACTGTGGGAATTATGAAAATTGGATTTTTTTTTTTTCCCACCTTCACCACTGAATCCTTGTGTACTGTAGAAGTGTAATAATGTTTCCAAGTCTCAGTTCTCTGCACATCAGATAGAGCATATTGAGGCAACATGCATGCAAAGTATAAGAAGAGTATGTATTTGTACTGTATAAGATACAGGGTTTTACCTTGAGGAAGAATTGATTAGTGTTTGATGGGGCAGAAAGCTGAAAATTCCTGGCAGTGTTCAAGGCCAGGTTGGATGGAGTTTTGAGCAAACTGGTCTGGTGAAAGGCGTCTCTGCTGATAGCAGGGGGTTGGAACTGTATGAACTTCGAAGCCCCTTCTAACACAAACTATTCTAGGATTCTATGATGTAAAGTTTTATGTACGTAGATAAAATGATGGAAAATTAAGAACTATAAAAGGCAAAAGAGAAAAAAAATAGGATTTAGATCTTCTCTTCATGCCTAACAAAATATGTAGCCGGGTGATTAAGTCAGATATGGTGGCTGGCCATTTTGGTGACAGTTGTCATTAAACAGGTAAATATTAATCAACATGTGTGTTACCTAGAGCAAAACTGGAGCAGAGGACTAGTGAAGGAAGTGTATCAGTGGCAGGATTTATAAAATCAGGCTCTACAACACGGTGATGCTGTTCTTTTCTTTCCTAAAGAAGATAGGATGAGAAAGTTGTGGCTGTTCAGCCTGGAGAAGATAAGGTTGCCTGGAGACCTCATAGCAGCCTTCCAATATCCAAAGGGGGCCTATAAAAATGCTGGGGAGGGACTCTTCATGAGGGACTGTAGTGGGAGAACTAGGGGTAATGGGTTCAAACTTAAAGAGGGGAAGTTTGGATTGGATCTGAGGAAGAAATTCTTTACTGTAAGGGTGGTGAGGCACTGGAATGTGTTGCCCAGAGAAGTTGTGAATGCTCCACCGCTGGCGGTGTTCAAGGCTGGGTTAGACATAGCCTTGGGTGGCATGGTTTAGTGGGAGGTGTCCCTGTGCATGGCAGGGGGGTTGGAACTAGATGATCTTTAGGTCCTTTCCAACCCTAACTATTCTATGATTCTGTGTTGTTTTCCTGCTTTGTTTATTATTTTCCAACACATTTATTTTACTCCTACACCAAGTCCTTAAAGCTCCTCTCTGTTCTCCATTTCCTGTGCTATAATTTTGGTATCCATGCATTCTGTGATTCAGTGTCACTGGGGAAGCATTACTTTAATGATTTGCTATTTAACTGCTCCTTGCATCATCGGAGAAGTGGCAGCATTGACGAAGTACAGCCTCCCCAAAGGGAGTACTATATCAATGGAGAGACAGGTTGCTATGGTAATACGTTACATAGCAATGAGGGATTTTGGAAGATGTATCTGACAGTTTGAGGTAAAGTATCATTATTTCCCTTGCAGCTTTCAAATAGTGTCGTAACCTGAATTTCAGTGTTTTTTTTTTTTTCTTTTTTTTTTTTATTTTTTTTTTTTTTTTTGTGAGGCGACATTTCTCTACAGCCCTGAGCATGCCACAGAACAAAAATGAAAAGCTTCTGTCCTCAAGGAGACAACAGTTCAAATAAAAACAAGAGGGAGGAGGTCACTTCTGAGGCAATTAATCAAGCATATGGTCAAATGGCTGCACGGGTTTTCTATGTCCTTGCCTCTCTTTCACTTGAGCTCACGTGTCATCATTTTATAGGCATGAGTGATGCATGAAATAAAAGTACAGAGCTTGTGAAAAGTAATCACTAGTCATTTGAAGTCTTATAAAATAGATTAGAAAGAGATTCCTTAGAAAAAGAACGAGAGCAAAGGAAAGCTGAACAACAAAAAATCTCCAAAAACCTTGTTTCTCCAACAATCATGGAATTCTGAAAAGAATTAATAATGAAGAACTTGAAAAGTAACCCTGGAAACTGAAAAGTAACACCAGATGGTGTGTTTTCCATTTTCAACTTTTTGGTCAGATTGTCTAGGTATGAATGAACACCAACACTTTATTTATGTGTGGAGACATAAGGGGGATGGTGTATGGAAATTGGAGGAGGACAGTGAAATATTTCCCTCCAGGACAACAAAAAGCAAGTTCGTAGGACAACAATTTATATACTTCATGTTTACATATGAATATATTTTTGAACAATTACATTCCCTATCTTTGAGATGATAGGGATGTGTGAGGGCTGTCCACACTCTTGGTTACTCCTGAGGTTTTGTTATTTTGTACCTTGGACAGAACGTGTGTTTGTGATGTGCACGTGAAGAGTATGTGTACTGGAATGTCTGGCACTTAATATTTTGTTACAGCAATTTTGTATTTCACCAATCCTACAGAAGTTAGTCTCTCTCTAGGGCAGATGTAGACATGAGAATTGTAGTTTAGTGGTTCTTTGGCATGTCATGTTCTTTTTGGCAGTCTGTATGCTTCTGTGATGGTAATTTCAATTTATATTCTGAATAGATACATGTAAGATGTAGCTTTCCAGTGTTTATGCAGCCTTACTTAGTGATGCACACGTTTCTTGCTGTGAATATTAAAGCATCCATGGGTCTTATGTTTTTTGTTTTCCTTTTTTAAAAAAGCAGCCAATACTTCTTTCTAGAATACACAATATCAACGTGTAAATCCTGTTAACTTTTAAAAAGACTTGTGTTCCTGAGGCCCTTAGATGGTTCTGAAAAATACAACCCATACATCAAACACTGAATGGCTATTGATGTAGCCCATTTTTGACCTTAGGTAAAGTCCTTAATTCAGATATCAAATTAAGGGTTACTGTACATCATCTTGGCTCCAGGCAAGATTAGATACTTGAACTAAGAGAAGACATTTAGTGCTAGGGAGAAACTAACATAAGCTGTGTTGTGTAACAAATCATTTCATACTATTAGGCTGGTCATAAATGTTTGATGAATGGTAATTCCCTGATCTAATATCAAACCTCTGGGAGCAATGTGTTTGAATGATGTCATTGCATAATGTTTAAAGCTGTTAATATGATTACCTGGAATCATTGGAGGAACATGATGCTTGAGGAGACTGCAAAATAATTTAGCTGTACTTGTTCTTACAGCATCTCTGCTTTGAAAAGTTTCAGTGTGATACAGCTAAAGCCTTTTATTCTTTTTCCAGAGTTGTTTTTTTATTCTCATCACTTAAACTGTTAGGCTGCGGCAAAAGGTATTGCAGTTACTGTGGCAGGGGAAGACCCATAGCTTAAAAGCAAACTTTGTCAAGCTGCATAAAGTGACACAGTCATGAGAGAGCTGGTGAGCTGTGATTAGCAAAATGACCTCTTCTTCTCATTGCAACGTTTGTGTTAGAAGACAGTAACCTCTGTGGGTTGGGTTTCTTGGCAGTTTGGTTTTTTTTGTTTGGTTTTGTTCTTGGTTTAAGTTTGTTTTTTTCTTAGTAATTTCTGGAGTTGTAATAGTGTTATGCATCTGGGCACATAAAGGGTGATCCATTCTGACAAAAAAGGTAGAAAAAATGTCCACTAAATCCTCTTTTTGTTGCATTGTGGCTTGTTTTTTTTTTTGTTTTTTTTTTTTTTTTTTTTTAGCAAATTTTTGATTACTGACTGTCCTGTTGAAAATGGTGGCAAATAAAAAAATAATTATTATATTCACTTTCACAAAAGCACTGTTTCATTAAATAGTTTTGACCTGATTCCTACTGTTTAGTATGAATTACCTGGCTCCTTGACTGCAGTGCAGAAGAGTAATGTGTTGATTTGGTTTCGGTTCTTTGTGTTTCTTTTTTGTTGCTGGTCCAAACTGATTAAGTCTGCCTTCTACTACTTACATGTGTGTGAGAATACTATATCTTAAAAATGCATATGCTGTTCCAAGCACATCTGGAGAGCACATTAAGGCATGCCTATTACAAATAGTATCATACCTTTCTAGTACTTGTCTGTTGAGGATCATAGAAAAATAATCAAATTATGTCTTTGTTTTGTAAAACAGATTTTTTTATCAGCCATTTTTATGTGAAAACATTTAAACCATATATATTGATAATGTGTGATCTTTATTATAATGAAATCTGGGCATATTATATTTTTGAGAATTTGATTAACTAGAGTTTTCCATACACTCTACTTTTTGTCAGAGTGCTGTTATTTTGCCATCCCATGTAGAAATACCTGTCACTTAAAACTGTTCCATAGAGAGCACGGACTACTTAAATAGCCTTCTTCAAACCACTGCTAAGGCACTAATGGCGATGAGCCTCTGGCAAGGGCTAGAAGACACTGTTCTTTCTGGAATATAAAACCTGAAAATAAAATATTTGAACCAGGGCTTCATGTATCTGATACATGTGTAGGGTTTGTTTGGTTGTGGGTTTGTTTGGGTTGTTTTTTCAGTCTAACCTGTAGTTTATTGATTTCTTCCATCAGTTCATTGCCCACATTTTAAAATTACAGAACCAGTTTCACTGAATCTTGGTACTTCTGCTGAGAAAGGGGAAAAGAATTGTGTATCGTTTCTTACAAGTCAGCTCTTGAAAAGGATTGAGAAAGGCTTTACACTGCTGGTTTTACACCATTGCTCCAATGATCAAATGCTTGGGAAGCAGAATAAGCAAAGTGCTTTTCTTTCTCCGATACCTCCTTAAGGAAGAGCTTTTCCAAAACTAGGAACTAAAGTCTTGCACACAGAAGTTCCCATGTGCAGCACAGATTTTTTCAACCTAATGTAGCTGATATATTGGTAATACAAGTGTCATAGTCTCATAACCTACTTTAACTAGCTGCAGGCTTGCTTTGTATTGACATGCAAGCACTTTCTTTGCAAATACAAATTATTTAGGTTGACTAGAATAATTCAGAGTATATTAAAATGTATCCCAGTTTCTCAATGGCTACATATGGTTAAAGCATCAGAAGACACATTCAAAGACTTGTGATAATAAAACAGTTGGTATTCTTTTCAAAAGGAATTCAAAACCTGGTTGCCATTTGTGGCATTTCCATTGATATTCTTGTTTACTTAGACTGCATACTTAACTAATATTTTGGCCTCCATGTTGCCATAAAGAAAGGAAAATAGTTTGGGTTTAGGTGTTACAAATTGTTATGCTCTGGCAATGGTGAATATGGTGTTTATGGTGTATGCTTTGAATGTGCTTAATCTCTTTACTGTTTAGGATAGATGGGACAGATGAAGGTTACTTTGGGAATGGTAACATGAAGATTTGATCCTCATCTTCTGAATCTCAATCCACCTGAAACATATTTGCCTCTGAATTTTGTACTATTATTGTTGTTCAGCCATAAGACTCCTCTGAGTTCTGTGAATGTGTCTATGAAGAAGTGACAAGAAAAAGGCCACACTATTGTAATCAGGTGAGATTTTGGTTTGGTTTTGTTTTTAAGATACTTGGTATCTTCAGCTTCTCCTGACATCAATGGGAGTTGCAGAAGTTAAAAAACTCTTGGGAGGAGAAAAAAAAACAACAAACAAATCCTTGCTATTCCAGGCTGGTTTCATTAGAAATGTACAGAGATTCCTGTATAAAACATTTCACACCAGCCTGTTTCTTCAGGTCAAAGCAGTTGGTATAGGTGGCCTTCCTGAAGTTATTTCTGTGCGAGCTGTGTGTGGGTGTAAAGGAAGAGAGTTTACGCCTCTTGCCTGCTTCTACAGCTCACAGTTAGGAGTGAGATGTGATGTTGAGAAAGACAGAACACCAAAGCAAGGATTTATTGGTACATCAGAGAATCATCAGCAGAACTCTGTGAATCTTTCGCAACTGCACGCTCTTGTAATCCAAGTCTGAATCCCCTCCCAAGAGTTTGTATTGACATTCAGAAGTGGCTTCTCAAGTACTTGAGGATTATGGATGAAGTTATGGAGGGAGAATAAGGAAGTCTTCTAGGAGGAAGAGGAAAGCAGAGGCAAATAAAGCCCTTGACATAAGAGAGGAGTAACTGTATGTAGTCTCCAAAGCAGAAATGAGACTGAAAATGGCACCCAGATATATGGAAGCAGCACGATGTGAAAGAGAAATGGTAGGACAGAGTGAAGAATTCATCTGATTCAATTCAGTCAACACTGGAGTCTTTGTGCCTATTCATCTCTGTAATTGGTCAGCTTCATGGTATATATTCCTTTAAGCAATATAATAGCAAGGTTCAAGTACTGTAACATCAGTTTAATTTCTTAAATGGCTAATTTTGCAGCAATGTATCTGTCTGAAGACAATGTGTTTGTCATGGGTTCAGCAGCAGCAGTCATTTTTCTTTAAGCAGTAGCTGGTGTAGCACTGTGTTTTGGATTTTTA
>JASSUY010012977.1:7806-27340 GCA_032466535.1 Forpus xanthops | reverse complement strand
CCCATTTCCCCGGGACTGGGGAAGAAAAGGGGGGGGGGGGGCACAGAAATGTTTGAGGGGCCTCAAACTACGACAGTGTTAAAAACAAAAGCTCAGGTACAGTGGGATTTTAATGCTGGAGAATGAGCTGGTTAGCATAAGGAACAGCTGCAGATGCATCTCTTTGCTCTGTAATTCTTTTTGTTTACATTCTGGGCAACAATGATGCCTTAGCTTATGTTGAAGTATTGACAAAGTCTACTGAAAACAGTGTAATGAGTGGATCCAGAAATATTTTCCACCTTTCTGTTAATCACAGCTTTTCTCCTTTTACATGGTTACATGGCTTTCTACCCTGAGATTTTGAAGCAAACTTTCATTAGGGGAAATCTGTTTTATTTATGGCACAGGCTAATAAACAGGTTGGGAGAAATTGCATTGACCTATATATAATTATTTGATTTTGATATTTCAATATGAGTCAACTCTGGGACATTTCTCTTCCCTTCCTTTCTTGCCTTTACAGCTACTCATTCTTATCAAGTGCAGCCAAATCTAAACTCAGAAAGACAGAAAGCAGACTATGCATCCACCTGTGCAATATGAGCTCCTGACATTAAACCCTGATGAACTGAAAAATCCACCCCTTAGCAGAAATGTTTCTTTGTATCTTAAAGCCAAAGAGAATCTACCACATTTGTTATATGCCTTCAATTGTAGGTTCTCTTTTTTGGTCTCAGAATTTCTGTTATTATTACCTTTATTATTTAAAGATAATGTGAAATTTGTTGTGGTTTTCATTGTCACCAGCTATTGGTGGAGCTCTTAAAAAAGCACAAAAGATAGAGCTGTTACAGGCTTCCTCTGTGATTTACTTCTTTCGTGATTTACTGTTGGAAACTGTGTCCCTGCAGGTACAGCAATACTAGACACTATGCTCTCTTCAGCTTCTTGACTTCTAAACTTGACCATAAACATAAACTTTCTATGTACTTACTGTTCAGTTCTGTTGTTTTTCTGATAGCTTTTCCATGCTTATCTTGATGCTGCTTAAACAACTGCTAAAAGGACTTTGTACACTTTTCCAACTGCGACACTAAGATATCAGGATATCTACAAACCTTAATAAAAGTTACTAGCACTTGTCTTTAATGATGTTTACTGAACTTGTGCTAATTGAAGTGTGGGTTTCCATCATTACTGATATGCTAATTTAGACCACTGGTAACTTGTTGGGTGCCACATATTTTGAAAATAGCTTCCACAAATTCACAAAGCTACACTGAGAGCAATGGGTGGTGGGACTTTCAAACATTGGGATACACATTTACCAAAGGCCACTTGGCTGGTCAGCACCAGAGGATCTGCCAAGAGGGCTGGTCCAGCCCAGTCAGAACTTCTACATACTGTGGAGGGGCACAAAGTTCCTGTGGTGCATATAAAAAATTTGCTGGGGACAAGAATCGAAAGAATATAACTCCCATGGGTTGAGATAAGAACCATCCAGTAACAAACCACTGCTGCTACTACCTATGACTAGGGAAAATACAAGGGAAGAGGACAAAACTGCTCACCACTCGACAACCGAGCTGTGAACTGAACTCTTCCAGGTTCCTGCCCCCAGTTTTACATCCTGGGCATGATGTACTGTGGTATGGAATACCTCTTTGGTCAGTTTGGGTCAGGGGCCCTGTTTCTGCTTCCTCCCGGCTTCCCCTCCTCCCTGGCAACGCAGAGGTAAACCCATCTGGGGTGCTGCACTGTGGCAAGATATCGCTGCCTGGGTGCTGAAGGACTTAAGAAGTAGACAATAATTTAAGTGTCCAATAGCTCAAATCTATGTGCAAGTGTTGTCAGACAGTTAAAATTTTAAAGATCTTTGTTTCTAGAGGTATTCTTGGATATACTCAGTGGATGCCCAGTTGTGCAATTTCACCTGTGCAGGACTCAACTCTTACTTTTTATAAATAAATACATTTTTAGTTTGTGTTTTGTGGCTTACTGTAGAATAATATTTCAGGAAATTATTCAGGACCTGGATAATAAAAGAAACAAGAAAACAGACTGTAGCTTTTAAGAGCGATGTACAGATTCAAAACATGGGAAAACTCTGATCTGGGGCCCTTTTCACTGCTGTTTCTTTTGGTAGATAAGATGTAACCGCATTAGCAAACCTGCGTATGAAGTTTGAATATTTCTGTTCTCTTCTGTGGGTAGAGAATGCTTTTACCCCTGGTGTCATGGGATTTATATGATGTTTCTTTTCTACATAGTACTCCCTTGATCAAAAATTAAAGTACAAAAAAGGACAGTTATAAGGCACCACATCATTTTGAGCAATGAAAAAGGTAAAATGGGCAGGCTTTCAAGATGCATTCTGCATTCATCAGGCTACAGAAAATAGAACAATATGGGGCTAAAAAGATAGTGGCAAAGTGTGTGGGGTTAAACCGTAATTGAATTCAGATTGAAGTGATCAATAAATAAAGAAGAGAAAGATATAAACACATGAAAGCAGAGGTGGGGATAGAAATTCCTTTGGCTTATATTTCTTTCCAGATTACAATGGCAGGAGGTTTATACTAACTGTAATAAAAGAACCCTAACACCAGTTAATGATAGCCACATTTTATTTTTACAGGGAGAAATATTTTATAGAGAGCATGCTTCTGTGACTACAGGCTGTGTGAGTCTCAGACGACTCCCTAAATATTCTTTAGCAAGCCTTTTCAAGTTTCAGTTAACCTTGATAATCTATTTATGCAATCTGGAGGAAAGTTACTCATGGGAATAAATACACAGGTTACCAGAAAGCTGCAAGATGCTGGGGTGAAAGGGTCTACCTCAGGGAACTTAGGGAAAAAATGCCTTTCCTTTTTGTTCTTCTATTTTCAGAAACAAACTTTATTCTAATGTGAGTAATGTTTTATCTATAATTTCTATTCCAAGGGCTCCAGATTACAATTTCTTTTACAGTTATATATGCCAGACCCAGAGAACACTTGAGAAATGCAGGCATTTGAAAATGGCAGCATATATCACAGATATTAAGCATTATTCCTTAATTACATGTGGAGATTCTTTAGGGGAGATATTAAGCTCAGTGAGATTTAACATTTCATATGTATAAATCACTGCACAAGTCTTCAATTTCAAAAGAAAACAGATTTGTTTATTTTAAAAAGCACACATAATCACTTCCTTGCCACGCAGTGCCCACCCCCCTCTGGATCTCTGCCCTCTATTTTTACATCCTGGCCAGGATGTGCTGTGGTATGGAATACCTCTTTGGTCAGTTTGGGTCAGGTGTCCTGTCTCTTCTTCCCCCTGGCCTCTGCTCCTCCCTGGCAGAGCATGAGTCTCAGAAAGTCCTTGGTCAGACCAAAACATTACCAAACAGTAACTGAAAACACCGGTGTTATCAGCTCAGTTCCCAGGTCCAAAATCAAAACCACAGCCCTGCACCAGATACCACAAAGGAGAAAAATGACTGCTGCTGCTGAGCTCATGACACACAGGGTAGAGAGGACAGCGCAGTCAGAGAATTTACCAAAGCCAGGCAGGTTCAGATTCTGTTTGCTTTGCCTCAGGCTTCCTATGAGGCCAAGTAAGAGTCACATCAGGCTTTTAGGACTCCTGGGATTTTTTTTGTGAAACATGATTTGATTTGTAAATGGTGGCTTGTTAAAGCAACATTGCTCTTCAGACATTTATTAGGATTGAAGGATTCTCATGGAGCTTCCAGCAGGTTTTTTTCAGCTGTACAGCTGTCATGGGTTCAGCAGCAGCAGTCATTTTTTCTTTTTTCTAGTAGCTGGTGCAGCACTATGGTTTTGATTTTTAGCTTGGGAACAGCTCTGATAACACCAGTGTTTTATAGTTATGGCTTAGAATGTTTAGGCTGGCAAAGGACTTTCTGAACCTCATGTTCTGCCATGGAGGAGGGGCACCCGGGAAGAAGCCTGGAGGAAAGAGAGACAGGGCTCCTGACCCAAACTGACCAAAGAGTTATTCCATATGACAGCATGTCATGTCCAGGATGTAAAACGGAGAGCAGGGACACGGAAGGGTGAGGGGGGTGCACTGCTTGGTTGGGCTAGGGTGTGAGCTGTTGTATTCTTTTCTTGTATTTGCCTTGTCATTATTATAATTGGTGGTAGCAGTAGTGATTTGTGTTATACCTTAGTTACTAAACTGTTCTTATCTCAACCTCTGGGAGTTGCATTGTTTTGATTCTCCTCCCCATCCGCCGGGACTGGGGAAGGAAGAGGGAGGAGTGAGTGAGAGAACTGTTTGAGGACCTTAAACTACGACAACAGCTCAATTTCTGATTTGGGCAATGCTTGGCAGCTTTGGGGAGACAATATTTTTCTGATTCCTGAAAAAATATCTGGAAAATGTTTCTGAAGAGTCAGAAAACCATTTTTCAGATATTTGAATTCAGAAAATGTAAAAACTTTTAGCAATTCAGAAATACTAAGAATAATTACAAATTTGAGAGAGTTAATGACAGGAAAGCATGTAAAAACACAGAGATGTATCTACCAAAGCTTTGTAAAGCTTTGTGAAGTAAAAATATAAAATAGAAAATATAGAAATCATCTTGTCAACTTAGGCTTCTATGTATTTTTTTGTATGGCTTTTAGGACTTCTGCCTCATTACAAGTTTATCCTATTTACTGTTATTACATTGCATACACTTCAATTAACATGGTCAAACACGATGGACTTGAGGTTCTATTCTGAAAGAGCATGGAGCAAGCATGAAATCTCACCTTGGAGGTGACAGAAAAAGGGGCATTAGAATTGTCAGTGGTTTGGAAAGCCAGTGAATTGCTTGTCTGAAGCCAAACCTGAGGAAAGAGTTTTGTTTACGAGGTCTCTGCTAAGGCAGTTACTCATTCCGAGAAGTAGTGAAATCAAAATCTGCTCAAGACCTTTAGCAAACTCATGGTCTTGTCTAAACCTATTCATGTGCCTACAAGAATTTTAACTAAGGGATAATCTTGTATATCTGTAGGAAAGGGAAAAGATTTGCTCAGTGGCATCTGGATCATAGGAGAGAGGTCTTGTTAATTTGGTAAAGTAACTCTGCAGTAACAGGAAAGTGTGAAGCACTCAAAACAGTCTAGGGTCTTTGTTGTAGGCACAGTGAGAGCAAATGACTTGCATAAAGCTCTATAGCACACATAATGGGAAAGTCTGACTTTTAGCCCTGTATACATCTATAGCCTGAAGTAGGTCAGGTTTGAAGTCTTGTATTTAGTTCCCCAAACACCTTATCAGCACTGATTGTGAGGGCTATATTGGGCCAGGTACAGCAGTCTGGGAGCATTTTCCATTTTCAGTAAATTAACCTTCTCACAGCATAAAATAAAAAGTTCAGAACATGATGTTAAACCTCATTTTGTATTTTCAATTACTAGAGGATAATTATTTTCTTTTTAAGTCTTGGAAGATGACATGATCTGAATACTCAGATACCTGCTACGTCTGCTTGAGTTCCTGGAAGCAGAGAGTTCGGCTGTGGGACTGCACAATACAGTTAGGTTTATTTTGCAGTCTGGCAAGGCTCTGACTTTGTCATCATCTGGCAAAAAGTGCAACACTTTAATCTTCAGTTTGATGATGTTTAGCCTCATAAAGTAGGAATACAACTACATAGGCTGAATTTTACATGTAGATTGGAGCAGTAGAAGGTGAGATGGTGGCAAAGTGCTTTGGACAGTTGCTCAGCACCAAATAATCCTGAATAGAGCAAGGTTTTGATCTTGTTAGCCATACTTGGATTTCTGCATAAGTGAATATGACAGAGTAATTTGCAAGAGTTCTCAAAGAAGATAGCTATTTTCTTTTTAAGTTACTGAGTGATTAGAAATATCAGAGGTTTCCTATTTCTTTGAATAGAAAATAACTGGTAATTTTAATTGTATGTATCTGTGTGTTGTGTAAATATGTCTATGCGGTGTGTGATTCCTTCATTTTATAAAATTGTATTTCTTCTTATAGTATTTCACTGGATGAACTGCAGTGATTTCAAAGAAGAGAAATGTTAAGAAAAATGTGAAAGAGGCTGAATATGAGCATAATTAACATATTAACAGATTTGGCTCAGGTAGTAGTTTTTGGCATTGCTAGTATTTGAAATAAACTGTATGGAAAGTGCTACAAACAACATAACTGGAAATAAGTACAGCCTAACTCACGACATGCAAGAGAATCACTGCTTAAAAACATATCAGGAGAATGTAATCCTTTTCTGTCCTACATGTAGCCTCTGGAGATGTGAAATTATTATGTCTATGCTTTCCTTATGTGCATGCAGTGAATGGTACTTAATTTGACCAAATTTCTGCTTCTCTCTTTTTTACATTCCTTTGGATTCAATTTAAGTTCAGGAGAATGTGCTAAGTTAATCCTAATGCTTTGAGCATTAAAAAAAGAAAAAAAAAAAGGCATTGTCACGATGAGATTTATCTTGAGCATAAAATGAAAAGAGGCCAGGAAATTATAAGACTCATGAGAAAACACAGTAAAAGACCAGTATCCCCTATTAATAAGCTTCCTGTTGAATTTTACCTGTTAAGGTACTGTACTAGAGATTACATTTACTTATTAGCAGTTATTTTCCTTATGCAGTGAACTTTCCTTATACAGTGAATTATCCTCATCCACTGGGAAGCACTGTTCCTTTCCAGCACAATAGTTGCATGATAGTCTCTGTACTTTGTAGGAGTGCAGATGCTGATTCTGTTCTTTCGACTTGTATGGACAACAGTGGTGTGTAATTTATTTTAGTTGCAGCTGATAACAAGGAAAGCTTGTATATTTATTTTTTGTTCTCATGTACCTTCTGTTACATCAACCATTAACACTAGAGATGCAGCACTGCATTATGTTCATCAACTTTAATGGCTTTTGCATTTGTGTAACTGGATGTAGATTTTGGCTCAGCATTATTCTCTTAAAGTGATTTCTTTAAAGAGGGCATCCACAAAAGAAGTTACAGAGAGGAAAATGGCCCATCTTTGCTTTTTTTTTTTGTGGAAAATCTTAGTTGAAGTACTGAAACTGTAAAGAAATCTTGCTAAGAGGGAGCTATCCAAGATGACAGCTTTTGTTTCATTTCAGATCTGCATTTGCAAACAGCTAAGGGAAATTAACTGTCCACAATTTATAACTAATGCTGGGTGGGACAAGTGAACGTAGTACCTTTGAAGTTGAAACTGGGACCATTTGGGTTGAATTCTCAGAAGTGTTGAAGAGTTTTAATTATGGCTGAGTCTAGTAGAAGCTTGAAAATATATAGACCCCCCTTCTCCTAGCTGTATTGGTGTTTGGGAGTCTCAGGCCACAGAGGAGTATAATACTTAATTTTTCACAGAAAATACAATTATGTTCAGCAAGTTTGTGCCTACTTTGTGCTCTTCAAAAGCTTGAAGAGCTTATCAGAGGCAAATACTTTGTTCTTACTGTCCAGTTTTCATCAGGAGTCTCATACATAGGAATTATGTTCAGCATGCAGCTAGGTAATTTATGTGACCACTGATGCATAGGACACATTGCTTTCCTTACTCTAAATAAACATTGAGCATGAAATAAGTCCTGCATACTCTGCAAACTTTTCAAGTTAACAGAAATCAAGTTGCTCTCTGGGAGTTAAATTGAGCTAAGAACCTAGCCTAATCAAGAATTTCTTGACTCTTATCTGCTGAATTATGCAGCTACAGCAACATGGCTGAGGATACAGCAGTTACTTGTATTACAATACCCATTTAAACATCCTGTTGCAAATAAAATAAGGGAAGAATAAATCCCAAACTTTCAAAAATTCAAGTATGCCAAGTAAATAATGTTTGAATTTTTGCTGCTCTTTATGGGAAATTTTGATTGCCTTGGCCTGTGAGAAAGAGCGGCTTTTCCTGACATATGTTGAGAGCAATAAAACATATTACAAAGGAGCAAATGATCCTCTACACAGGTGTAGGAATTGATAGAGAAATGCTATTCTGTGGAAAGCCCATTACCTGGTGCCAAAGAAACTTCAGCAGCAAATTGTCTTCTTGCTCTCTCTTTCAGTCAGCATCATAATCAGCTCTAAGCAACTTGTGACACTTTCACAAGTTTTGTGGTATGTTTCCTTATGCACAAAGTCAAAGCAGTGAAAATAGACATGAAGAAGTGATAGCTTCATTCAGAAGCTGAGAAGGACCTATGTAGTTTAAAGAGGAAAACCTGAAGAGAGATTGCATTTGTAACTGTGTGTGCGAGTTGTATCTACTATGTGTATGCAGAAGAGAAAATAAGCCACTGAACCAATTATTTTTCTCCTGTCATTTGTTCTTTGTTCATGCTGATTTGCGCAGTGAAATTTGTCTGAGGAAGAACACTGGCAGATTTCTGTTAATGATATCACTTAAAAAATCCTCCCATTGTAGTGGTGATTAGAAAACTAGAAACCAGCTGAGCTACTTCAGATGTATTAGGTGTATCTATGCTAATTTCAGTCTAGTTTTGGAAGACGGTTCACTAAATTGTTCTATGCAGACAGTACACTGTAGCAGTAAAATCTTTTTCCCATGAATTCATACAAACGTTATTGTAAAAATCTTTCCAGCAATTCAGTCTGTAGATAATTGTTACTGTATCCATTAGCTTAGTTTAAATCTTATCAAATGATCTGCTTTTTAACTGCCCTATAGTACACAGCACTTAAATTCTTCTTTATCCCATTAAAGTGCTTTAAGCTCCTACAGTAGCCTAATGCACATAATTGTTCTAATTCTGCTGAAGTACTCTCAAATCTTTTTCACCTTGTTAAAGTAAAATTGTCCTTGTTCAAGAACAGAATCAGCTATAAAGTGTAGGCTTGAAATAATATATAGAACTTTTTATCTATGTGAAGGGCTTTCAGATTTGATTTCTTCCATCTCAAGAGTGCTCACTCAATCTAGGAGAGCACAGAAAGCTGTGAATTTTAAAGTTGTGGTGTGTATATATGTATATGACTCCATAGTTGTCTTGCAGAAGTCTAGCTTCTGCCTTGCCTTTCTGTCTAGCTGCAGTGTCAAAATGAGGTCTTACGAGGTCCACTTCTTATTTTTCACTTTTTTGATAAACATTTTGTTTTTATTCGTAGTTACTCTGTTGCCTTTCTCATGCACTGTCTTCTATACTAATTTCACTCCTAGATACTCGCCTGCCTATGAACTTGCTTTCACAGCCTACAGGGTTACACAGTCTGCAGGTGTGTGAGGATCATGGCTGTGGCTTCATAGGATTCTGTAATACACAAGGGCATGGAGGATTTTATTCTCTAAAATTCTCTACTTTCCTACAGGTTACCACAGAAATCATCACTAACAAATATACCTATGATCAATAAACTAAATATGTATCTCAAACTATTACAAATTATTATCAGGAATCAATAATACTGTACTAATAGCAAGGAAGCAGTTAAAAATAGCAGCAAACAATTGTATAGCAAAAATTAATATAATACCAACTATCAAGTAGGTATAAACCATTGCTACAAACTTGCCATTAGTGTAGCAGCTTATCAACAATATAGCAGCAGATATTCTTACAATAGATTACTCATATGAATACATAATACTGATATCAAATGAATTAGATTTCAGAAAGGACCAAACTGTCCCAAAGGGACAACTGATCCTGGAGGGGAGACCAAATCACCCAACGGACAAACTGAAGTGATTCCAAAGCAGCACCTGGTAAGAGTTCAAGGTCTTGTTCAAAATTCATGTGGAATTCATCCCCTTTAGGGAAGAAAAATTATGTGCAGCACAGGAAGTTCTCAGAAACTCTATTTTGGCTTCAAATTAAGTTGGTTTTATGTCAGAAGTGTAAAAGGGTGTAGGACAGCACCTCTTTGAGCACCAGTAGCTACTGGGGGTTCTTTTCCAGGCAACAAGCTGTGGTTACACCTTCTTGGGGCTTTTTGTGCTTATCAATGATATCAGGATGCCTCCAGATTGTAGGTATCTGAGTCGTACTTCTGAGGGGCCAGCTGCACTTGACAAGGATGTTCCTGGTTCCGAGGCTGGCAGGCATTTTCTTTTGTTTGGTAATAATTTATTTTTCTTTCCTAACCCTGCCACCTTTCTGGCTGCTCACATGACCTGCCTGTTGGAAGTTATTATTTTCTTTCTAGAATATTATATGTATCCTGCATTCAGTGCTGAGAGTGAAGTCTATTGTTCATATATCCAGCCTTACTAGGTGATTAAAATCAATACCACTCTCTATGCCTAGCATGGAGTTGGAAGTGAGTTATACACTGTTCTCAGAACAAGTTCTGCATTGCTATTGTGTGTCTGCCACTTGACAGCCACAATCAATTGTGCCTTTCAGATACACTGCTGCTTTTTCAGCTTTTCTGATGGTGTGTGTTCTTTAAAACACAAGCTCACTAGACAGATTTCTCTTTATGAATTTATTTAAATTGGGGTTTGGCAACCATAGGAGTGCACTGGGTTTTGTTTCTCTTCTCAGATTACAACTCGAATACACCCAGGAGCCAAAAGATGCTGCCTTTCAGTGTTACAAAATATTGCTGGACATCAGATGAATGACATCTTGCCTTGAGAAAAGGATGGCATCCTGCTTTCTTCTGAGCTTCTCTTTGAAAGAATCACAGCTTCTGACCTTGCACTAGCCATGACATGTATAATTCAAAATTCTGTGTATTAACTGTGTCTAGCAACCATGCCACAGGTGACCGGCTGTTGTATGTGGTAGTCCTGGGCTGGTGGCTTTGTGGTGGCAGTTCTGTCCAGTTCAGTGCCTTAGAGTAGAGGCACTTGTCAAAAGTTGTGCCTAAACATATAATCTGTATTCAGAACTCCTACTGAAATGATTTACATCTCTAACTTACATTAAACTAGATATGTTTTACTTTTCCCATTTTACAGTTTGAAAAAACTCAAGATACTTCCTGTAAACATTTGGAGGTTTGATTCTGAAGTCATCTCACAGGATCCTTTTCTGCTATGTTTAGTTAACAAATAATGTAATAATGATCACTAATACTGTAAAAAATATAAACATGGGAAAAGTTCTGTTAATATTGCTTGATCTACTCCAGGATTAAACTATGAGTACTCTATTCAATTTCTCAGTGACTTGTTACTTGGTTGGGTTTGAGTGGTGGTGGTTATTTTTGAAACAGCTTCATTGCATTATTATCTTAATGAGCGCGTTGCCTGCTGCATAATTCCTGTACTCTGAAATAGTGTTTTCAATGTAGCACTAATAGACAAGAGATACAAAAGTAGCAAGAAAATTACTTACCTGAAGGACTACATACACGGTAGGACTGGAAAGACCAAGCTTAAACTCCTTGTCTAGATTCCCTGATAACAAGTCACTACAGGCTAGAAGTACTTTTCCAGAATCATATATAATCTTTCCTCAAATGAAGCTATTTGCTAGCATACATATTTAACTGAACAGGTTTTCTTACTCTCTAAACAACTTAAAAATGACAGGTTATAACAACTCTCTTATTTTTTTCCATTATCATATTTAGCACACTTCTTTTAGTGTTCTTGGTTCTGGCCAATGTGACTAATTTCTTGTTTTATTGCTGTATGTATTTCTGTGCTATGCAGCTTTTATGTAATCTGTTCTTATAATCTGAGCAGAATCTTGATTGAAGTGCATTTCTGAGCCTTTTTGGTGGGAAATACGTTTATTATTATGAAAATATTTTACCAATTTAGATGTCAACTAATCTCTTTATTTATTTAAGGTAGTACAGTTGAATTATGTTTCTGTAAATTTTCTATGCTTTCTTGGGAACATACAAATTCTTTGGAGCTGTTTGTCATCATTGCTTTTCTCAGACAAAATATATTACAGTAAATTTACTGCTTGGTACTGTGCTGTGTTTTTTAAAACTCTGCTATGTAAAGTTCAGCTGGATCGAAAAGGAAATTATTCCTCTATATGCAGTAAGATGACACTGGAGACTAAGCTCTGTGAAAGTGTAACGTTTTAATACAGTGGAAAGGCAAGGTGGTATACTGCTTAAAGTTTGGAGAGGCACCATGCAGCTGACCTGCCCTCCTACCCCTATGAATTAATTCTTAACAGCTGCACAGTTTGGGGATTGAAATCTCAGGTTCTTTCATTCAGTCAGGATTAGCTCCCAGTTCTCCCAGGCTATGAAAGGGAGAGCATCATAGAAGCTATTTCTGATGTGCTTCAGGGCATCAGCCTTGGTTTTTCTTGGTGAGGTGCAGAGCAGGGAGCCTGGTCAGGTAGCTTTTGTGAGCGCTTCAAAGACCACCAGATCTGCTGCTGGCTCGAGTAAGCAAGGTATTTATATAAAGAAAATCTTATTTATATATGGAAAATTAAACTGAGTTAGTATTCTTTGTCTGTTCTTTCTCTTCATGAAGTCCAATGGCTTCTGAGATACTATATCTCCTCATACATTGAAGCCCATAGTCTCTCTCTCTTCCTCTGTTGAACTTCATCCTCAAAACAATTACTGTTTGGAAGTTGAAACTCAACCCTGTCTGCCAGTAGGAGGAAAGATACCTTGTAGTATCTAACTGCTCTAAGGCTTAGCCTAGAAGGCTCCATTTCAGTTGTTTTTCTAGGGTGGATTTTGTCCTTGTGTTGCTTTTTTTGTGTCAGAAAAAAATACGCAATGGTTTAATTTAGTCTTATTATTTTCCAGACTTGAACAACATTGTAAAAGTGGAATAATATGTGATAAATCTATTTGATAACTGAGAAATTAAGTACTCCAGAATATGAGGCTATTAGAGCACCAGTTTTCTTTAGGAGCAAAAGAGCTACATGATGATTGTTGTAGTTGAGGCCTGTGTATTTCTCTCAGTAGTTTGACTCTTGGGTTATAAGGGATTATTCTGTTTGTTTAGGGAGAAATAAAGAATATGTTGGCACTGCATGGACAGAAAACAAAAACCAACCAATTTTGAGAGCAAAGATGCTTTATATTCTGGGGCTGGACTGAATTTAGGGAGCAGTAGGCTCTTACCACTGAATGCCTGTCTGATGTTGGTCAAAAGGTTTAATCTTATTGTGCTAATTCTGTTTGTAGATGTGTGCTCATGGCATTTTTATTCTCTTATGTTCTGTCATTTCTCTTTAAGTTATATGCCCTGTCTTGAGCAGATTCTTTCATTTTGAACACTTAGTGGTTGAATATGCATTGAACCTGCAGCCTTTTACATCTGCTAATATTTCTGTGGCAACATCTGTTTTGTAAAAACAGCTGCAAATGCATTCTCCTGGTTATCCATATTGGTATGAATTAACTTGCTCTATTCCATATTGGTTTATATGTTACTTCACTTCTAACTTTGGAAGTGTACGATTAAGAGCTACTAGTAAATAATGCAATGTAGATGTCCAGGGATCAGATCCTAGGTTCTATAGAGCTTCTAAATGTCAGTTTTGCTTGGTGAACTGGAATTCCCAATGCTGAGTGAATTTGCATTCTTTCATCTTTACTTGAATCTTGTAAGGTGAGAGTATGCTCAGAAGTCCAAAATGTCCAGTAATTATATATAGGTGCTTCTATCACTCTATGTATTTGATGTGGGTGCTTCTGTCACCCCATGCATTTTCAGTGCATGTGTAGTAATGTTGAGTGTCTACAAGTATGTTTGTGTAGGCATTTGGTTCCATAGGCTTCTGCCACTAATACTTGTACGTGTTATGCTACTGCTTTAGTCTAGATGTCAAATGTTGAAGAATTGCTTAGTTGTCATAACCCTAAGTAGGGCTAATGGAAAACAAGCCTGAGGGATGATGTTAATTTCACTTATTTCAGGAGGTGGAAGGCTGAGGGCCCCAGGTGTCTTTGTCTTATGAGCTCAAAGTTTAGTTCTTAATGTGTAAAGGAGGCTCTTTTGGGAATTAATTATCCTGAGTTTCACAGAGGTTTGGGAGACTGCAATGTTAGTAAGTATAAAAGCCATGGAGACTTCCTGGAGGAAAGTCAGAAGCAGCAGCAGTTACATTTGACAGGTTCACAAATAAACCGTTCTTAATGTGCAAGGCTAAGTTGTCATGTGAAGCCTTTTCAAATTAAGGAAGCAGCTTTGATTTATAGCAATTGAGATAGTAGGAAAGTGTAACAGTATGACTTGATCTGTGAAAGATTACATCCTCTAAATTGTGTCATCTTCTGAGTTTGAGAAAAAGATTTCAAGATGTGTATGAGGTCTCTGATAAATTGCTATATTTACTTAACCTTAAGTCCTGTAATTTACAGGCCTTGGTGATCCACAATTTCACAGACAGGCAAGAAGAAGCTTTAAGTCATGGCAGTGCATGGAGGAGCCTTTGTATTTTATTTTGGAAGTTTAAGAAGGAGGAACATATCTGAATTTATTCTTTTTAGGTCACTAAAAGAGCAAGCAGTGTAGCAGAAATAATGACCCTGGTTAATTGCATCATCACTTGATAACAAGATGTAATTAGCACATTTGAGTAAGGGTTGTGATAGTGGCAGCCATTATTTACAGAGGACAGCATGTGCCCCAATACTGTAATCTGTCTTGAAAAGATTGTAGAATGTATAGTTCTCATAGTGGTGTTTCTGCTTTTGCATTTTGTACCGTGAAACAGAACTAGATTTATTCCACTTGTGACTCTGCTAAAATGAATTTTGCACTGATTTATGTTGCACTGGCATCAGGCCATGTATTATTTATTAACTAAAAATTTTATTAAACAATCTTTAACATTAACAAAGAAAAAAATGCATGTTAGTGCTATCTCTTAAGTGAAATTGAAGAGAAAAAAGTGGAACTGCTCTGTTGACTTTGATACTAGTGCTGTGTACTCTACCTGGAAGCTAGTTACAAAGGTAGCCTTTGGAGGTCTAGGTTGAAACTACTAAGCTTAATATCTTCATCAATGATCTGGAACAGGTGATGGAATGCACCTTTGTCAAGTTTACATCATATTGGGGTGCAGGTAATGAACTCAATGGCTCTCTTTCAAGGTGACCTACAAAGGCTGGAGGAATAGGAATTTCATGGAGATTAATAGGGAAAATAAAACTTTCTGCTGTTGAAATGGGTTAAATCCTGCAGTGATACCAGCTGGGAACTGAGTGACTGAGTAGCAGCTCTGCTGAACATGATGGAGGGTTCTGGTGGGCAGAAAGCTAAATGCAAGTCATCTGTATGTTCTGGCAGTGACGAAGGCTAAGCAGCACCCTGTGCTACATCAGCTCAAGCACAGGAGATATAGGGAAGCTGGTATTGCCTTTTACTTGCTGCTCATTAGATCAAATCTGGAATATGGAGTACCAATTTTAATTGTCTCTGTATGGGAGAAATGTAGGTAAACTTGAGGGAGTCCAGAAGAGGGCCCTTAACTAAGGTGTTTGGCGATTGAAGCACCTGAATTATGAGCATTAGCTGAGAGAGTGGGGTTTGTTTTTTTTCTAGAGCAGAAAGAATGGCTTGATAACTGTGGAACTGTATGTAAGGAACTTCCAGGAAGCTGCACCTCAAATCCTGTGTTGCACCTTGAATACTGTGTTCAGTTTTGGGATCATCACTAAAAGATACTGATCTGCTGGAGCAGGTCCAGAGAAGGGGCAGTGAAGCAAGTGAAGGCTCTGGAGAGCAATTGTAATGAGGAGTGGCTGAGGGAACTGGGGGGCTTCAATCTGGAGAAGGCTCAGTGGCTACCTTATCACTCTCTAAAACTACCTGAAAGGAGGTGGCTGATGTTTTTGTCTGAAACGTGAATGAGATTATGTAGTTAAGGCCCATCTTATCTCTTCACTTATGCTTTGACTGTCAGATATTGATTACGTCCTTAAACTTGTAACATTTTTGGAAGTTGGGCACTGCTTAGCAACAGTTCTTTTTAATCTAAAGTCTCTAACTAGTTTCTAAACAAAACTGTGAACTTCTCTATGGACTCCCTCCAGGTGATTTAAGCCTCTTAACTGTAACCCTGATTTTTAATAAAACCACATCAAAATATATCTCTTGAAGGTTTTTTTTAAGCAATGTTTATGTGCTAGGCAGTTAATGACTCCCAAGCTTGATATTAATCCCAATTTGCTGTAGTTAATAAATTCACTGACTTCATGGGCATTACTTGCAACAGCAGAGTAAGTGGATGATGATAAGTGTAGAATATTCATTGTTAATTCTCTCTGTGCCTTCTGAGCTGTATATAAGCAGTGTTTGTGTACCAGTTTCATCTTATCCTGTTTAAGTGGTATAGTTAAATCAGAAAAGGTGGGTTTTGCTTAATGTGGTCAATTTAGAGTGCATTTCCACCTGATGTTTCCAACCTCATGTTTAATGTGGAATGTGCTTGCCACTATGCTAAACTGCTTTTAAATACTCGGAGAACAATTTTTTATCTAAGAAGTCTTTTACAGCAATTAAGGATTTGATGGGTGAGAAGTAAAATGGCATTTAATTTGAGGATACTTTACTCTTCAAAATAAAGAGAAGGCTTTTTTAATAATAATGCTCCATCAGTAAAGTGAATGAAAGTTCTGTGAGAGTGAAATTATAACAGGCATGATGCAGAGTTGTTAAGAAGGTGTATTAATGGGTGGTCTGAACTGTTAGCAAGGACTAATGGAAAATAAATGCAGCAGTTTTTTTGTCACAAAAGACAATGTATTTATCTGTAAAATCATCAGAAAAATCAGAGAAATGGATTGGTGATTGGAACCTTTTATCATGGTGCTTGATGATATTAAAAAGATTTTTAATGGATGCATTTATTTAATGAAGTCCTTTATTTAGAAATAAAATACAAGAGATCACTTAAACCTGAATTTTAGTAGTGTTTTTAAGTTCCAATGACTTCAGTGCAGCTTAATACTTTATACGATTGAGAGTTCAGTTGTCTACACTTGCTAGTCAAATATTAGAATTAATTTGTTTACATCTTACTTTAACCCAATTTAATTTTCAAAATAGTGTTCAGCAGTCATTTGTCTGCATCCACAGCACTTATGTTGCATGTGTGTAGAGTGGGAACAAAAGGCTCTTGTGTAACCTCTTTAAGTGTGGAGAAAGGTACCTATGAGTGTAGTCACTAATTTTGCACTTAGTTTCTTTAATTCAGCTAACTTAAAAAGAACTGATTCCAAACACACAGTATTTGAAATGAGTGTAATGATGTGAAAGTAATATTTTAAAGAATCTTGTCTGTTTTCCTCAGAGAAGCCAGCAAACTGTTGTTACTCATAATAAGTAAAAGTGTAAATTGACAGGCTGTGTTATCTTTTCATCTTAGAAGTGGTCAATTATGTGCAGTGCTCTGCAAAAAACTGTGACCTTTAACTGTTCCTCAGAGTTGAAGGCAGTGTGTAAGTGGATTTTAGTCTGTAGTGAGTAATGAGCACAGTTTTGTCTCTCGAAGTCAGTCATGTTTACAGGGGCACAGTCTATATGGCAGTGTTATACCTTTTCATAATACTAGTTTTTGTTACTGCAATATTGAAAAAAACAAGAAATCCAACTTGCTTCCGAGGGCTTTTCCAATTTGAAGTGACCCTCTCTGCAGATCTCCTTGTCATGCAAAGTTCAAACTTCACCTCAGTAAACGGGTTGCTGAAAGGAAAGTCAGACAGGAAGAATATTTGTGTTTGTGCTCTCCACATTGTGTCTCTTTATAACTTCTTGGTCAAGATCTAGAAGCTTGATCAAGGAAGCCTCATGCATGGCTGTCAGACCAGGCACACAGGTCTGTGTCTATGGATGGTCTGGCTCTGACCTTCTCAGCCCTTACATCCTATTCTGTCTGAGTAGAATGCTTGGCTTATATTCTTGGAGTTTTTTCTTTCTGGTGTAAGTGCTCAAGGCCCTAGCACAGACTCCTAGTGCCCATGCACAAGCAAGGCAGGTCTCAAGTTACTGTAATGGAAGTCAGCAGGTAGTCTTACTGCATAACCTGTGGTTACATACAACAGTGGGGCTGCATTGCCTGAGATGTCAAAGGCTTCTGCGGCTTAGGATAGGAAGAGGTCCATATCCAGGCCCCAGGTATTTTAGTTTTGCCCTCTTAACCAGGGAGATGTTGAGCAATCCACCTGTGAGGTAGTTTACAGCATCTTCAGAGAGAAGGAGAGCAATAACAACAAATGTGTGTCAAAATCCCAAGATTATCTGAACAAAAATAAAAGGACAGAAAGAGCTTTCAGCTGGTTCAGATGGATTTCTCATGCTTCACACATTTTGAGAGGGATATTTTGATACCTGGCCAAACACATAGCAGTCAGGTTTAAATGCAGAGTAAGTGCTTTAATAATAAGCACAGGTCATTTGCTTTGTAAGGAAACTTAAATGCCCAAGATCCATTAAAAACAGACATGGCAACAGCCGATATTGGTCTCAGGTATCATTAGTAACAATATATGTTATCAAGGTTTAGCTTCTGTACACAGAGTATAAATTTGAAAGGAGAGAGTTGCCTATTCTAATATGGAAGAAATACTCCCTTCCTGCTTTTTGGTTGTGTTTTACTATCAAGTGTATTTTTTGTTTTGCTCAGCACTCCAAGTATCAACACATTTTTATTTGTTGTATGAAGACCTGCTTAACAGTTTGATTCATGGGAATCAGACCTCTCCAGAGTATTTTCCTTTGGGATAAGGCTTGTTTGTTTAAGTAAATGTGCATTTGTATGTGTTGGGAAGATTGTACAGAGTGATTTTTCAGTAGAAACTGATTTAAGGGACAAAATTTACTGCAATTGCGGATTCATGATTTACTGAGTAGGGCACTGAGCTGACAGAAGGCCTGGATTCTCTCTGCTTTTCTGATGATGATGTGCTCTGTGACCTTGAGCAAGCCACTTCCTCACACTTGGTTTGCCATGTCTAGTTACATTATAAACTCATCAGGTCATGGGCTGTCTATTGACATGTGTTTGAACAGTGATGGCACCATGTTCTCAGTTGGGTTTCTGAGCACAAGAAGAAACCTCAGAATGGAGCTTATATTATTTTCAACAAATGTTTTGAAGCTGCTGTGTTGTATAATGATGGTACTGAGTAAAAGTGCATGTGTGTAGGAGTAGGTAGCAAGCTTGATGGAAGCATGGCATTTTAGTATGTTTCACATATCCCAAATCTCTATGGATACTTAAGGATTGGCTTCACTGAAAGAAGTCAGATTAATAGCATTTTGATAACAATAGTTGATTTTTAATAACTGAGTTGTTAAGTGAGAGGTAAGTAGATGCTTGGTAATGTAGGTCAGCCCTGCTGTTAAGATATCTGAAAGCCTTTGTTCCACCTGTATTTGAAAAAGGTGTCAACATATCTGGAGCTTTTAGGTTCTAGCAGTATGGACTACTGTGTTTATAAATACAGTTGCTGAAGACTTTTAGGACATAATTATTTTGTCTTTCTTAGTGAAATACTGGTAATTAGAGTTCAGAGATTGAATAATCATTTGGAAAAGCATTTTCCTTTGATCCACTTGTCATGGGTTCAGCAGCAGCAGTCATTTTTCTCCTTTAAGTAGTAGCTGGTGAGCACTGTGTTTTGGATTTTCGG
>JASSUY010012974.1:0-20147 GCA_032466535.1 Forpus xanthops | reverse complement strand
CAGAGCTTGGTGTCATAAGCAAACTTGCTGAGGGCGTACTCAATCCCACTGTCCATGTCACTGACAAACATGTTGAACAATACCAGTCCCAACACCAATCCCTGAGGGACACCACTCGTTACTGGTCTCCAGCTAGACATTGAGCCATGGAGCACAACTCTTTGTCTGTGGCCATCCAGCCAATTCTTTATCCGCAGAGTGGTCCACCTAGCCACTCCTTACAGTTTCTACTGACTATCCAGATGCCATTAACTACTGCTCAAGATACTGAATTGGATCAATTACTAATTAAAAAAAGTTAGACACTCACAATTTTTTAATAAAAGACAACTATAACTTTGAATAGTTTACACACACAACTCAATTTCTTTAGGCAAGAAAAAAAAAAATATCAAGTGAGGATTTGACAAATATAATGACCTACAGAAGGATTAGTCTATTTTTCCTCTAAGGCTGGGTATGAAATCTATGTGTTAATCTTCTTGAAAAGGAGGATTTATTGTAGCTATACATTTTTTTTTAAGATAATGAATTACCTCTGTATTTATGTCTATAACTATTTTTCCTTATTGTATCTTGAGCAATAACATTTTCGCCTAAGACAGAAAATTTAAAAAGTACAGAGGTTTAGGGACAGAAGCCTCTTTGAATTTTCCATTACAACTCACTGGATTTAAATGCTAAACTACATCACTCTTCTAATCTCCTTTTAAATTCTGTCCCATGCCTATTTTTCCTCATCTTGCAGAGAATGTTTTCTGTGCTCTTGTAGTCAATGCATGACAACATCATGTACTGACAACCTGCCTTTCTCTCACACACAAATATCCTGCTTGCATTGCCATTACCAAACTCAAGAGTCATAATTCAGCCCCGTGTATGCCTGAAAGAGCGGTTTTGGGAGAAGAGGTTGTCTTTTAGAAAAGCTCAGGTGCTATAACTTCAGTGTTAGTGAAGTTCTTAGTAAAAGACCTGGCTTCTCTTTAAAAAAAATGAGCATCTACATTTTGCTGAAATAGTTTTTAAAGCTCAGAATGAGGTAGTTCTTGAAGTTTAAGAATTTTCTCTGGACAGAACAAAAAGCTCTGTGCTTATGACCTTGCATGAATAACATCTAATCCTGCTTGCCTGGGTTCAGATAAAAGCAGCAATCTGCCCTCCTGCCTTAATACAACTACATTGATGCATTGAAAATTTTAAATTAATTTTCCTCATTTCCATGAGGATTTCAGGTCAGTGCAGAGAAGAGAGTTGTTTTACTGAAATTTGTTATGCTTTCTAAATTTATTTCCTACCTTTGCTAGTGGCATATTGGGGAAACTTAACCAAGTTGCTGCATAAGAGTTTTGAGAAGCAGCCTCTGTGGCTTTTAATTTTTCTGTCCTAAGAAAAAAGGTTGTTCTCAACATACAATTAGGAACAATAATTATAAACAAAAATATAGATGCAATTTGGTATCTCTCTATGCTGAGAGTTTTGTGAGTGAACTGGGAAACAACAGGAAGAAGATCACAGACCTGAGGAGAAGAGGGGATGAGGCTGATCTCAGGTTTCTCAGCAGCCATTGCTCTATGGTTCTCCACAGCAGTCCCACAGTGGGACAGGATCACTGTGTCACGCTGAGATATCACAGCTGTGGATTTCCAAGTTGCTTGGAAATTTGTCATTGTCAGTAAAGATCACTTACAAATTTATCACTGCAGGAAGACTAGGATTTGCTTGGTTTTAGTAGAAATAAAATCTTTATCTTCCTTTATTAGGAATTGTATTGTATTGCCCATTCCCATCCATTAGAAATTTGTGGGAATTGTAGCATAAACCAGCATTTTTTGAAAGGAGTAATGCGTTCAGGTTTTTTTTTTTTGGTTTTTTTTTTTTTTGTTTGTTTAGTTTTTTTTTTTTGTTTTTTTGTTTTTTTTTTTTTTTTTTTTCCTATCTGATTTTGGGTATAGCCAATAAAAATTTCTGATGAAACCAACCATATCCTGGTCTACACCAAAAGGAGTGCCACCACCAGAATGAGGGAGGTGATCTCTACTCTGCCACTCTACTCTGCTCTCGTGAGACCGCTCTTGGAGTATTGTGTGCAGTTCTGGTGTCCTCAACATAAAAAGGGCATGGAACTGTTGGAACAAGTGCAGAGGAAGGCCACGAGGGTGATCAGGGGACTGGAGAACCTCCCCTATAAAGATAGGATGAGAGAGTTGGGGCTGTTGAGCCTGGAGAAGAGAAGGCTGCGTGGAGACCTCAAAGCAGCTTTCCAGTATCTGAAGGGGGACCTATAGGGATGCTGGGGTGGGCCTCTTAGTTAGGAACTGTAGTGGCAGGACAAGGGGCAATGGGTTCAAACTTAAAGAGGGGAAGTTTAGATTGGATCTGAGGAAGAAATTCTTTACTGTGAGGGTGGTGAGGCACTGGAATGAGTTGCCCAGGGACGTTGTGAATGCTCCGTTGCTGGCGGTGTTCAATATATTAAATATATATATTTCCTATTGGAAATACTTTTGTACCATCAAGGAACAGAAATTGATATTGTTTCCCCTGGAATTTGTCTAGTAAGAAAGATACATATTGCCTGCTTTTTTGTTTTGTATTATTCCAGGCTTCCATCACTACCACCTCCAGCTTCTGTACTTGAGACAAACAAACAAAAAAAAAAGCATATGAGGAAGCCACAAATTACAAATGTAAAAGCCCAATTTTATTCTCCGAAATGAGAAAACGTGACTGTAAATAAAAGAACAATGTATATGATTAGATATATATCAGTACTTATTCTCAATATGTGATAGTCCTAAATTTATTCTTTCTGCAAGAAAATATGACAGCAAAAAGCCAGCTAGAAGCAGATAATGGACTATCTTCAAAGAGGATCTTTTTATTCCTTACACAGCAGTTAGTGATAAATGGTTCTAATGTCAGTGCTTACTATTTTCTTTGTCTTATTTTTTCCTTGCAGCATATTTCAAATCATGGACTAACAGCCCCCCAGGATAAGATACCTTGACACAGCTTCTTTGCATCTCCAGTGGCTAAAGCTATCAAATACCTGTCATGGACGTGAAATGGGAAAGGATGCAGATATTTTGTTCCTTGTCAAGTGTATTTCTTTCAGATTATTAAAGAGAACTGAGTGTTATAATGATATTTTTCCATAAATATATGTCTGTTTTGAACTCTTGTTTTTAAGAATCTTTTCTTGCTAGCTCTGAAGCTGTTCTACTGAAAAGATGGGAACAAGCAAAGAGTCTGATTAGGTCTTGACAGAAGATGAAGAGCCATAGTGCTGACCTATTTATGACTTCAGAGATGCTTAGTGACAACTATCATCCTGAATTTTCACTGGAAATAATTAATTAACATGTCATTTTAGGTTCATCCCAATTTCAGAAGGATTTTTAGGCATCAGCAAAACCTCTGCAATGAACATGCACTTGAAAGTGAACAGAGGATATGTACTTGAAAGACCTGATTACTGTTCACTTACTGTTCAAAGTCTGTTTTCTCTGACTTTTCAGACAGATTCAAAGGATCTGCTGTTTCAAGTAAAACTTGGATCCAGTACAGAATTCAACTACTGTGTATCTGCAGGCAAATCTATTTGCATTTTTTCCTCTGTTCTCTGCCTGTTAGATGGGAGTAGGTTTTGCATGCTTTGTAGCATTTTTGTGGAGACAAAATTTGTGACTTTGATGTTCATGATGGTATAGTCTGATGACGCGTTAGGGGCCTGAGTACACATAGCCATTGTAAGTAGGAGATTTTGGGTTTTTTGTAGGAACAAATTTTAATGAGCAAATTCTATTAAAAAATGAAACAGTTGAAATATTCTGTGTAAGTAAGTGAGCAAGGAATCAGTAAAGAAAGAGCAAAGAGATATATTGTATTCTTCTGGAAACTGCTGAACACTTAATGGAAGTTTTATACAAAAGCAAGAGAATATTTACTATAGTAAATCTTAAGTAATGCTTTCTCTTTAGACTTCAGACTGCTTTAGTAGAAACAAATGATTAATCAGGAATCTATATCCGGAGTTCCCGCTACGCAGATATTTCCTTTAGTTTACATGTAGGACAGTTTCAGATTGGTAGGTTGCACCCTAGTAAAAAGCACATAGAAAAATTAAGCATGATCGTTCTTAAAAACAAAAAAACTTTTTGTCTTTTTCAACTAAAAATAGCTCAGGAACTTTCAATTGAAGGCTAGATCAGTTTCAACTAGAAAGGGTGGATTTGAGACTACCGTTGCAAATGTAACTGCTCAAATTTCCTGAGAAATTAAGAACTGGACTGTAAGAAATGGATAAAAAAAGGGATAAAATTCACCTACTAATCATTGAAGTTCACCAGATAAATAAATATTGAAAAAAAAAAAAACAAAAAACAACAAACCCATGTAGATACATTGGGCAAGTCATGTTTCCCATATTCCCAGAAAACTATGTTTTTCTTTCTGGATTGCTCAAAGCTGCAATTTCGCACTTTACTGTGTTGAACACAGGTAACTACCAGTTCTAGGTCAGGAGGAGGCTGGATGCTACAGACTAGTCCAGCTAGGTAAAATTCATTTGGGAATCTGAGTAGTATCAGATTTCTTTGATCATATCATCCCCAAGTTCTTTCCTTTAACTCTTTCTAGCTGCTACTTCTCTCTCCTCCTGGGGATGAGTGGTTGATTGATTTTTTTTTTTGTTATAGATAAATTGCTAGCTTAATAATGCTTTATATATTTTAGGTTTATGGTAGTGGATAACATTAAAAAATGAAAGTGGTTTTCAAATTGCAGGTCTGTAGTTATACAATGTAGGGAAGGAGAAAAGAGTGGTATGGTATATCTAAGAAAACCACAATGAGCTGAAAAAAAAATAATCAACAAACAGAATTCAAAATAATTTTTACATTCTTTTTTAAAATACATTGTAGTTGCAATATTTTAAGAATTATGATTCACTAAGATACCTCAGTTATTACTGACAGTATTTTAACAACTACCAGGACCTTCCAAAAGACCAAAGATGAAAGTTTTTCAAAGATTTCACAAGCCTATATTTTTAAAAGATAAATTAAATCTTCTTTTACTTTGCATAACACAAGCCAGAAAGTTTCACAGACTAAGCATGCGTATTTTAGCTCTGAGGTACATTTCAGAGGGTGATCTAAATTAAATGCCTCTATCTCTGTTTTGACAAATCATTTACGCTAAGTACCTCAGCCAAAGGTTTGCTGACCATCTGTTCTTCCTGAAGTTTCCATGAAATGTCCTCTAGTCGTAATTTACTGGTTAAACTCTGATTGGGCCAGTAAATGATATGATATGGCATTTGTTACTTTTGATCCAAGAATAAAAGATGAGGTTTTTTTATAACAAGAACACTTGTTGTCTGAAGTGTTACAGGGAGATGCTCAGTGTAAATTTCCTATTGTGCTATATACTCGTAAACAGATGTGATGTTTTAAATGAAAATAAAGAAATCACTCCCACAAACTAGATCTTCTACTGGATATTTGGTTCCTTGATATTGCTTGCAAGTGATTTTCCCTCCAGGAGTATTTTATTGGGTTTCTCCCTTATGATAAAATTTACATCTCCTATTCCCTAAACAGATTTTTTTAAAAATATCTACCTGTTCAAGCTACAAGAAATTTGGCATGTGGCTGCTGGTTTTGGTAATCACCTGGATGAAAATTGGCCTGTGTGAATAAAAGCTTTTGAAATCTGTGAAGGAAGCACAGTTGTAAATAAAATTAAAACCAATTATAACTCTTATAAAAGTAGTCATCTCTCTTTAATTTCAACCACAGGATGGTCATGAAAGACAGTCAAACACCTTTTATCTTTTGAGAAAGGAATCCTTGTAAGCAAGGCCTTCTTTGTATTTTTAATGCTATGTAGCAACTAAACAAATAGATTAATGAATTGTAAGCTTCAAAGAGTCCAGTATTTAAGCCAGGTCTAAATTGCTGTGCACACAAGTCTAAGGATATGTCTATCAATATTTTTATACATCAGTAGGTACAAACATACAAGTCAGGCCTGTTCTATGCTGTCCATTACCTTTTAAAGTGTGTACAGTCTTTTAACCAATTTTTTTTTAAGGTAAAACTTTCTGGTAGGATCTACATATTCCAAAATATTAAATAGATATGTATTTTTTACAATTTGGAATGATAATGTGAAAAATTTCTTTTATTACAATGAGTAAGAATATCCTAAGATTATTTTCTTCGCTTCTTTTTTTCTTTGGCATCTTTACAAAGTCATTTGAGAACAGAATGTTTAATGAAATAGCAAGGAAATTTTGCTCCTGAGAAGCTTGAGCATTTTTTTCTAATCAGTGAATAGCAACAAAGAAGTCTGTGAATATCTTTTCTACTGGGAGTATCAGCTTCTGTGTTTACAGTTGTGCCCAGGAACTGCAACTTGGTGATGCGTGCTGCTCAGAAAGAGACACATTATGTTGTTTTTATTGATAGCACTTGAGTACTTTTTCACTTCCATATGGACAAAACACATCACAGATTGCAAAATCCTGCTGTGTTCACTAGGTTGTAGACCTAACTCTGATACTGTTTTCCCCATGTCTAAAGTAACTCAAGCATGTTCTCCACATGAATCACACTGTCTGTGTTGCTTCACTGATTTGAAGTGTGACACAGTATATATATCAAATGCAATTTAGATGGTGTGTTTCGATATTTCATTGGCACAGGAGCCACGAACAATAGAATTGCCATAACAGAACAGAACCAATGGTCCTTCTAGTCCAACATCCTGCCTCAGGCAATGATTGCATGCTTCAGAGGAAAGCACAAAGGCCTTGGCATGCACACAAAATTTAACCATAGAAGGAAATTGCTTTTTGATTCTCTGCTCAACTAATGCTACAAAGCATGAGCATTACTTGTCCCTGTAATTGTTATCCTAGTCAGTGGAACTGTGTATGATAGCCTAATTTATAAATGTCTGATCCTTTTTTGAAATGTGTCACACAATGCTGTGAGGGTTCCTGTGAACATACATGCAGTGTTGCTGACATTAAGATTATTTTTTCATTTCTATGTATTATTTTTTTCTTAAATGGGTAAAAGATCTATCAGCAGATGGTGCTGTTGCTGAAAGCTGAGTTAGTTTTCAGCAACCCAACATATAGGCAATACTTTAAAGGATGGTTTATTGTCAGGTGTAATGGAGTCCTTTTGGTTTAATAAAGCGAATGCCAAAAGAGTTGACTCTTCTTCTTAAAAATGCCTAATTTGCACATTTTTATTTTTTAGTTTCAGCCACAGCTCATGATCAGTGCCCAGAAGCTAGAGAATATAATTAGCAAAAATATAAAGTTATGGAAAAGTTCATGCGGCAATGATTTTCTTGTCACAAAGTGGATGAATAGAAATTTTGTATTCAACAGACTAACAAGATTATATCAGTATTTTGCTACACCACAGAAATGAACAATAGAACTCTAAACACAAAGATCTAGTCAGCAACTTGTGCTTTCTACCCCATGACTGTGCTGGAGAAATTAAAAATCATATAATGCCATATATCACATATGTGTATAATATTTTTACTGTTATGGTTTTCCAGGACCATGGGTCTCCAATCTGAGGAGTTAAAGGGCAGAAAAATTGGCAATGGCTGACAGTAAAGACCTCGAACAGAAAGCGCAGAAATTCACAGAAAGTTCTCAATAAACTAAAATACTGATGAAGACAGAAGACAACTACTGGACATCACTGAGTATCTGGTAAATAAGTGCTTTGACAGAGACCTGTAGATTGTAGCTATTCTCATCTGCTTCTTCTATTCCTCTAGGAAACGCTGAACCCCTCATCCTGCTGTGTCCTCCTCCCTGTACAGTGAGCACATGAAAATGTTAGCCCGTCTTCTCCTTCCTTCCCCAGTTTAGTGAATGATCACAAGTCACCAGTGGATTGATTTTAAATCCGCACATGAAAGACAAATGCTACTCCTTTCTTTGTTACCATGCAGTAAATTTTGGGTCAGGTTGATGCCTTCCGCAATCTCTTGAGCTGCTTTTGTGAGATCAAGCAGAGCCCATGCGTTACAGTCACTTGTCCTCAGATTCACTATTTTATTCCAAGATCAACTCTTGCTTGAAAGCAATCTAGTGAAATGGGAGAAAAATCCAACTGTAGGGACATGACTTGAATTATAAATCTAAAAATGTTTGTAATCAATCCTCTTTCATAGAGTCAAAAATCATGGAGATGCTAAATTATTACTCTACATCAAGTAGAAAGATCAAAAGATAAGAAAAAAATTACTTAGTAAACAAATCTAGTGCCAGCAGTTATATAGATACAGATTAACAAGATGAAAGACATGTAAAAATTACTGTAAAAATAGCAGCCAGTTTGCTTTAATTCATTCACAACAGTGAAAATAATGATTATCAAGTTCCCTATACATTTAGAATTTGTAGCTTTTTCTAGATGATATGGAGACAGATAGCATCTGGTATAAACAAAGTTAAAATGAATAGAAGAATCAGAATAATTAAATTCCGTGGGAAAAAAAAGGAAGTTTATAGGACACAAAACATGTGAACTTTGTAATAATGTTTGCCAGACAGGGAGTTAATTCAGGGTTTTTTTCCCTGTCATTGTCTGAATCAAACTTAGTCTTGGCCAGAGAACATTCAGGGAAGTCTAGCAAATCTTCACCAGTCACAGGCTCTCCAAAGATTCTGATTTCCTGTCGTATTTAGCAGAGAATAGAATAGAACTAGTGGGGAGAGATACTTAAATGATTTGTAGATCTGGTTTGAATAAGTCCCCAAAAGACAAACACTGGACAAATTTTGTTAGAGCTATTTGGATTGCATATCTCTCAAGAAAATATATTACCATGACCACTGCTTACAAGATCATAGTTGAGAGTTGGTTAGTTGCATTGGAAGTTCTAATGCTCAGTATATATAGTGACTCATTTTTCCATACATGGAGTAAAATTTTATTTTGATTCCTAGCAATGTGAGAAAGAGAGAAATGGGAACATTCTTGCATTTCAAGTACACAAAAAGCTTTGGGATGTGTATGTGCTACTTCAGGCATGTAACCAGTAATTTAAGTTTGAAATTTTAAAACATGGGCAGATTCATATCTGTGTTTCAGATCACACTTGCATAAATCATGGGTTATATATTTCTTTATTCCTCTAATAATAGTTTAACTATCTTAATAACAGAGTAAGTCTTTTTGCTAATTTTTTTGTATCTGTGATAACCTTCATCTTTCCTCTCCTATTCCTCCACTTTTCTCCACAAACTACACAAAGTGTACTTCATTTGAACCTTTAAACATACATATGCAAACTACAAAAATCATATTCAGTTTCTCTTACAGCTACTTTTTAGACACATTAAAAAACTTCCTAGGAATATGAGGTTTGGTACAAAATTGACTTTGATGCTTTTTTCTGGACACTTTCTCTTCCTCTACTAAATGTTGAAGATCTTAAATAACTTCAGGTGTTATAACTTCCCTATACAACTGAATTTTCTAAGATGTCTACAGTGTACTGTGGGTAGATGTATTATGACCTTAGAATATTTGGAAGAGACCATTACTGAAAACTCCAACTTTCATTTTGTCCTATGATCAATGTTGGAGAGTAGTTAAAAACACTGTAGCCCAAATTTCTTTATTAATGTTCCTCGTAAGATCTGCAATATTTTAATATATATTTACAAGATTTTGCAGACACAGAAATTCATGAGGATATGGATGATGCTTTCAAATAAATGTCTATAGAATTTTTTTTATTAATTTCATTCTCATGAAGAGCTCTCTGATCAGAACTGCAGTTTAGTTTAAACTATAGTCTTCTGATATTTGCAGAGATGCAGATAATAAACTGTGATTCCCCAGGGTATCACTCTGATTAAACTGTACATATATTACTTTTTTATTAGCTTACCCAATGTAACATTACCTTTAAGTCAAAATTCTTTCTAATTCTGAAGCTAGATGGGCCCCTGGCTTCAGGAGATTTTGATACTCCCATGCTTATTATGGAAAAAATAATGTAACCATCAAATGTTTATTATAATTTTCCTACTGACCCCATTCTCTTAAAACATATGGAGCATCTGTTTCACAAACAAGATTTCAGAGCTGGCATTTTTTATTGCATATTTGTGCCTTCAAATTTAAGTTATGACCTAACATTACAGATTTAATGTGATATTTATGGAAGGACCAAGCTTTCATATTACTGTTACAGTGACTGAGTTCCTAAGGGATCTGTTTTTAACAGCTTTCAGACAGTGAAATCTGGGTTTTATAGCAATGCTCAAGTAGCTATGGTGCTTTAATGGTGGCAACTTCAGAGATTTTGCATAGAAGAGCTTCACTGCAAACTCCCTTTGCCAACGTTGCACATTCCTTCATAGAAGAAATATTGAGGCTGATCCTCAGTATTGAATCATTCAGCAGCCAAGATATTTTATTGCCACAGGTATTTCAATATGTGTTAGCAGCTATTGTCCATCTCCTTCATCTCCCTTCTTCCTTTAACATTCAAAAGGCATGGCCTGGGTGAGGTGTCCCTGCCCAGGGCAGTTGGAACTAGATAATCTTAAGGTCTTTTCCAACCCAAACCAGTCCATGATTCTATGAAAACAAATATTCTTTCCACTGTTAGGATTCAAATTGCATCTCACCAAATATTCTTCTTCATCATCTTCTCTCCTTCTGTTCAAAAGCTTTTGAAGTTCACTACTAGTTTTCAAGAAGAAAATAAAAAAAAATGTACATAATATGTTCCTAGCAATAATGGCATATGAGACTCAGTTTTCAATGATCAAACTCTCCTTATGTTCTTCAGTGGCAATAAACTATGATCACAATAATCTATAATCACAAATCATTATGATTTCTCTATTTCTGGCTAGATCCTTCCATATAATGTTTTAGAACACGTCAAGGAAAATTCTGGCTTCTGTTTGTCAATAAATAGAGACTTTTCTCTCTTACTCATTTTTAGAGTTGAGGTGACTGCATTGCTTGACATGATATATCTCTGGAATAGATCATGTAAATAATATACAGCAACTTTTAGCAATCTTTTGTACTTATTTTCACTTATTCTATTAGCTTCCATTGCTATGTTGGTTTTTTTTCAAGATAATAGATTTATTTCCAACCCTCCCACCTAGGGCTGGTAAATCCCTGAATTTATATTCTCATAAAAGTTCCTTTGTTGATGTAAGGATTTTTTTTCAGATTCCTGTTATATTCAGATAAAACATTTTGCCTAGTTTCAGATAAAGGGTTATGCCATGGATATAACAGAAACACCTCACTGGTCCTCTTCAATATTATCCTTTATTGGATTAAACTATACTTCCACATGCAGTCACATAGCTATTCGCACTCTGAATTTTCTACATTAATTAAAGTGGAAAGTTACTTCACACTTCAAGTTTTAATCAAAATTATTTTTTGTGTAAATTGTGTGCACAGAATTCTTTGATCCTCTATGACATCTTTTCATAGAGCATTAGCATAACATAGAAGAATAAAAGCAGCTGGAATTGTTTAAGAATTTCTTTTCTGGAGAATTCGAAATGAGGCAGCTGTAGATCCCAAGGATGTGAGAATGTCATTTCCTTCTGCAGCTATTAAAAGGACTTTTAATAAGAAGAGAGAAGATAGGAACAAAGTCTCAGGAGTTCCTAAAGTAGACAGCAGGCAAGATCCATACCTTGTAATTCTGTGCTGACAATTTATACTAGCTACCTACTTACTATTGACTACTGCAAATTCTGTGGTAATTCATTTTATATTTTTAAGAGGTCTACAGCAGAAAAAGATCCAATTTTTGTGTTATAAATGCAAAAGTCTCCTAGTTTTTTCAAGCGCCTTGTTCAGAGTTATGCAACTTAAAAACACTAATATAGCTGCCTCAGTTGAGCAACTCTGGTGGTAGATTTAGCTTGAGTAGGGAATCAAAAAACAAATCTGACTTGCTTTCAGACCTTCAGGACAATATTTTTGTTTCAGATGTTTTTGTCATTTTTCTTCATGGGACATATCTCAGGTGAGTTTTATGAAAACTGCTTTCAGAGACAGAATATAGATGTCTTCTTGTTACATATTGTATTGAAATACTTCTTGTAAAATGCCTCTGTACTACATGAGGTCTTTATTTTACTACCAAATGACCTTCAGGGAACCAATATACAAACAATGAATTTGTTGCAAGGCAGGTTTTTAAGGTAGCCCATGAATATTATCCTTGAGCAATGGTTATCATAGCCAAATGATAAACTGTATTTTTTCATTGATTTATTATGCAAATACAGCTATGATTATACTTTGGTGTATAGCAAGCAGTTCTATAAATACGCTAAAATGAATATACTATTTAAATGAATAAATACATTTTTTTACAATAGCAAGCTAATATTTTACCAGAGACAGTTTATAAATGCAACAAATGAGTATGTGAGGTTGGATTTAAGGGGAAAATCATACTGAAGAGCCCAAAAGAGCACAGGTTTTTTTCTAATTTAAAATGTCCAGTCTCTCCTGCCCATTTCATATGTTACTGAACTCTTTTGTATAATGAGTTAACTTTAGAGCCATCTGAAGATCAAACTTTGCATCTCTAATCATATAGTTAACAAATAAAATACTGTTCAATATGTGCTTTCTCCTGTATTTCTGCATTGGAGCTTGACGCATCATGCTAAAGAGTAGGTTTTTCAGGTCATCAATCAGATGCAAGATAAATGAAGCTTCCTTAAATGCTTCTAATGAATTTTTTATTCGCATACACCAGAAATTCAACAATATAGACAACTTGTTGTACATCCAGGCAAGCTCTTTTCAGCATCATTGTTTTCTAAGCAGTAGGTAGAATGAAAATTCTTCAGCTATAATAGCAGAATATTCATGAGGGAAGGGGAAAAGTGCTTTTCTGTGGCTTCAGCGTAAGCAAGAACATGCTTACAAGCTGAATTTCCTATAATTTAAAATAACTTGTGTGCTCGCAGTTGGTTTGAACACCTCAATATCTTATTTGAGAACTAAAGAAGACAGATGATGATAAGTAAGCAAGTATGAATTTGGCAGGGAGTTGGCAGGGAAGTATAGTTTTGATGAACTATGGCATTTCTCACAATATAGACTTCTTGTGCCTGATGTCAGCCTTTTCTTTCTGTCATACATAAACACTGCTGGGTGCACAGTGCAGATAAGTTTACTTCTGTGCAGAGAGGAGAATATTAAATGAATTTAAAGAAAGCATGCTTCATGGGAGAAAGATTTCATGCTTTTTCCAATTATGCTACTCTGTAAAACTGACATATAAATGACCAAATTTAACATTTTAAGAATTGCTTTCCAAGCTGTATAAAATAAGATCCTTACTAGCTGAGTCTTACAGAGGTTCGTCATCCTATGGCTGAGTCACACGCATCACAGCCTACTGTGTTTACACAAACTGAAGTCAAAGGTATTTTAATTTAGCGCATCAGATTGCAACTTGTGATGGCTAAGGAATGTACAAACTGCCATTTATGGCACTTCTGTGAGGCGATGGCAATCTCTGATCTAAATGCAGAATGGACAGGTGGAGACAATTGCTGGCATTAGCCATCAAAGGAAAACCCAAGAAGGACAATCAGCCTAAAACTTTATAGTGAATGAAAAAATATAATTGATCCAGGCTATAGTGAACTTCCTTTAAATTTTGTTGAACATAGTATTCTATGAGAAAAGGAAAGCATACATCCCTTTATAACCCCTGTACTTTTTTTTCTTTTTTTCCTTCACAGACCATTAACAGAAGATTTCAACCATGTGAGAATTTGTATCAAGGCTCTCTGTAAGGAAATACAAAGAGATCATGATAGGTTACTCACAGAGGGAGAATGTAGTTCAATTTGCTGCTACTACAGAGTACATTTTAAAGTTCCAAGTATATTTTCTGGAGCTTTCAGGACTCTAGCAAAAAGAAAACCAGTATCAGATGAGTTTAATTTGTCATTAACTGAGGCACCTGCACATTTGAAAGAGAAAAATCCATCCAGAAGTATGATTTAAATAAGTAGAGCAGACCATGTTTCCCTCTGCAATAAAACCTATCTGCCTGATCCATAATATATTCTATCTTTCTTCTGCATAATAGGAAACAGCGTTTCAGAGATTAACAAGCTGAATCACTGCAGACAAGGAGTAAATATCTATTTGTACCCAGAATTTATATAACACTCCTCTGCCACAAAACAAAACCATTTTATTATGTCAGCATTACTATTCTATCGCTATGAAATAAAACAAGATACTGATTCGTTCACTATAATAAGGGAAGTAAATAATAGAGCTCAAGTCATCTGATTTCCCATCCAATCTCTATACACTGAAGGCTTCAGCTACTTCTATATGCTATTAATATTCTTTATTACATCCTGAAATCCACCAGAGGTTTATGTCCCAGCTTTCTGGCTTCTGTAGAAACACATAAGAGGATATTCTCCAATGAGCACTAACTGATCAAAAGCAAATACTTAGTTTCTATAGTAATTCATAAGTTTGATCAAGCTTGCAGCAATAAGACTAATCTAATTTTTGTGGAACATAGTACAATTCCTCAGGTTCTAAAGGAAAAAATAAATTAAATTTAAGTGAAAGCAGTGCTACAAAATGAAATCACATGTACAGCAAGACATTAGAAAATGTATTTTACCAGAGGTTCCTGTGTAAATGCTGACTTGATTGCATCAGTTTGAGCCCCATTCCACCATAGACTGCTTTCTCTATGTTTGAGAAAACTGGAAAAATATTGTTTATGCTTAAAAATTTTTTTAGAATACACGGCCAATTTTAAAAAGGCAAAAAAGCATACATGATGGAACCAGTACTGCTTAAAATCAAAGGCCACATCTGTAAAGGTCTCAAAATGATCAAACTGTAATTTCATAGAATCATAGAATAGTTAGGTTGGAAAGGACCTTAAGATCATCTAGTTCCAACCCCCCAAGGTCATGTTTGCAAATACTGTTGAAAGGCACAAGTTAAGTAACTCTACACTGAACACTTTAAAAAGCATACTAATATAAATCTGATACATGGACATAAGCTTTATACATGGACAAGACTAAAGTGATCCATATCTAGATATGTTGAAAGAAGATTTTTGAAGGTGAAAACAGCCCATTAAAGTGAATCATATCTCTAATTTGATATTTATGGTCTTGTTAATGGCAATAAAGGTTTAGATTCCATTCTTAAGTACTGGAAAACAAAAGCTATGTTTTATATTCTGTGTAAATTGTCGTTTGTTCCTTCTTCTGATGAAGATCCATTACTTTTGATTTCACCATTTCTTTTATTAACTTGTATTAGTATTGTAATATACAAACCACAAGAGGCACTATTTGTGATACAACAAAAAAGTACCAAAATACCCACATATCAGAATTGGCAAGTCACTAGGCATGGCCAGACTCCAGAATCAGGCTTAGATGTCTTTGGGCACATCTTTCTCAGTGCAATGCTGCTAGCACTCTCTATGCTAAAGAACAGACAGCTCAAAACTTATGTAGAATTTTATCACAGGACACTGGTGAAATAAATAGCAAACTGAAGATTTTTTATCGCACATTAAATAAAAGCCTGGTGGACTAAAGAAGCCAAAAAAAAAAAAAAAAAAAGAAAAAGGGAAGCATGACAACAAGAAATGCATTACACAAACAAACACACTGCATAAGTTACATAAATGGAATATAGATTTAAACTCTTAGGAAGGCATATATCTCATGCAAGCATATAATGCTTTTTTGATAATAAATGACCAAAAGCAGTGAAACATGGAACCTTGCTCCCAGGCTCCAAGGGTTATCAAATGCCAACCATCCCTTCCATCTCTCTTTCCAACCTGTCTGTATATTGGCTTTTTAAATTTTTCCCACCATTCCTTCTGTTTTGACTCTGTTTGCTTTCTCGTGTTTTCCTTATGGCATGACACAATATTGAGCTAAACAGACTCTAAAAGTACAGTCACTTCTAAATCTTTCTGGTTCTTCTACTTTAGGGAAAAAAAAAAAAAGAGTTAAAAGGAAGCAAGGTGGGAAAAAAGTGCTGGTTAGGACTCTGTTTTGTTCAGGGCTGTTTTTCCAGAAGCAATTCATGCAGAACCCACCTCAAAGGACCTTTTTCCTGTAGCAAAGTAAAAGCACAAAACATGGAAAAGATTAATGCCTGCAAAGTCTCCAAAGTAACCCTGTGTTTTGAAAGGTTGCGAACAATGTGGTAGATCTCGTGCCTTGTGAATATTTCTCATAACTGAGGCTAGTCTTTTGTGACAATATTTGCTCAAACTGGTATAAATTTGAGGTTTTGTTATAGCAAACCTTGGTCTGCTCTGGGCAAAATGCTTCCATTCAGGCAGGTCTGTTGCAGTGCGTTCAGAATAATCAGCCTTAACACGTACTTATAAACAAAGACCCACAGGACTTTGTTTAACAGTACCTCTTAAAGCCAGACATTCACTAGTAACTTCAGAAAGGAGAGGAGTCAAGGGGTCAGGAGCCAGGAACATAGACCTAAGTTACATTAATAGCATTGCAGTAATCTTACAGCTATAAGATTGATTTTGCTTTAGCATTGTGTTGGTTGCCTAAGTGGGACATTTCACTAAGAAAATTTCTGAACTCCTAAACTGTGCTCTGTATTTTAATTTTCTATCCCAGTTTTGTCACAAAATCACTGTGGTCCTGTCTCTGAAACTTGCTGGGGATCCTGGACTTCCCACAGGTATTTCTATCTGCACACAGCTAAACCCTAAAAGTCTCAGGCCTCAAAGGCATTCTGATTACACCAGCATGATACCACTCTTAAGCTAATTATCTCTGCCTTTTGATAGAACCAGCTATTTTGGCACATTGTAACATCGATGTATGTACACTGTTTCTGATTCTTGGACTAACTTGGCATTGGTTTCAAGATATTTACCCAAATATGTCTTGGGTGACTTTGAGCAGGTCACATAGCTACTACAGCAGGAATCAAAGGCCTGAGAAAAACTATGTAAAATCTATGCGAATGCTACACTGGATGCAATGTAACCAAATTAACGTCTTTTAATTGTTTGTTGCTTTTTTTTTGGTGGGGATGATGGATGGGAAGTCTGTTTATAGTCATATTTGTCACTTCTTTATATGTCTGACATTAATAAGCATGGAAAAAGAAACAGTTACTACAATCAGCATCCCTATTTCTTTTGTACTGAGGACTAGGAGAAGCCTCCTTTAGGGAAAATTGTACAGAAGAATGAACACCATACCAGCATAGACCGTTCATGGGCCAGACCTGGTAAAGATGGAGCCAATATCTGTCACTGACTGTCTTACTCCATAGTAATGTTGGGGCAGTGAATGTATACACCTACACACTGAAACCATGGCACTTATGTACACAGGAAGAAAAACCACTTTCCACACATGGCTTTTCTGAGGAGATAACAAGCACTGATTTGAGTTCTGAGTCCCCTACACTGAAAAAAATTAAAGTGACAAATGCTTCAGTGAGGGAAACCTGTCATGATGCTGAATTTCAAGTAACGGAGAAGGCAGAAGGCGTTTGTTATCATTTTTCAGGATGCTTGACATCTCATGCCTTTGAACAGCAATCTGGGGTCACTGTTTGTAATGGAAATACCAACAGTTGGGAACAAGACTTCGGGGGACACTGTTGCTACTGGTCTATAGAGTTTTTCTTACACTTAAAAGGCTGTAAAACAACCCCTCAGTTGAAGCCTGTATGACATTTTCTCAGTTTGTTCCCAATGCCACAATGCAACAGAGCTGAACCCTATATATTTTGTGCCCATTAAACAACCTGCAAGGCATTAGGACCATAAATAAGTCTAAGGCAGGTGTTCATAAAACACAATTTTTTACCAGACACTTGTTGATCCCAGACAAACACCAAAGGAGAGTCTTATGGTCCTCTTGCCCTCTAACATTTGTATGCTAATACATAGAAAAAGATTTTAAGAATTTAAGAAATCTTGTGTACGAAGGATATGACTGTCTGCAGTTTCACTTGAATTTGTCTATCCTTCACATTATGGTCATCATTGAAGATTTTTTGAATGGGAACACACATTGCTGAGAAGGCAGTGAAAATTGGTTTGATTTGTATATGTACTCTTTAAAATAATAAACTTACTTAGATATCATTTTCTTCTGATATCATTTGCCATAAGAGGCAGGGGCAAATAATTAACTCCTAGACTATGGTTGGTTTATTTTTTTTTATATATTCCGTAATATAAGTGGCAGAACACTTAAAACTTTACACATAAGTGATGTCTTTGATTCAGAAGTTTTGTTACCAGGATTATCAATTTGAAACTATAAACCCCAAAACTTATTAAAACTATTAAAGCTAAATTAAAACTTATAAAAAACTCATATAAAAAAAAAAAAGGAAAAAAAAAAAAAAAAGAAAAAGAAAAAACCACAACCAAACCTATTCCATTTGGGCAAAAGTCTTATATATTTATCTGTGAATCTGTAGATTTATATTCAGAACCATATGAAAAAACACATTAATGAATGTTTACATTAAAAATGTGGTAAATGGTTCATTCTTGTTCCTCTATCCCATTGTTAGAGTACTCAGCAAGGATGCAGGAGGATTCAGCCTAGTGACTTCCATGGTCGGAAGCAATTTAACCATGTTATCTTCCATTTTAATTCCCTGGGGAGTATCTGTGTGGGGTTTTTTTCTGACCCTTTCACTAGTGATATTTTGGTTCAGAGATGCATTAATTCTGTAATTCTTTAACGTAGAAGCAGGGACATTTATTTTTTTATGTAGCTGTGACATATATTAGTAGACTGTGAAACCAGAGCACAGGCATTATCCCATGATTGCTTGCCAATAAAGTGTTAATGTGATCCTTAGCACAGTGTGGGTCTGTAGCAAGTGGTGTCCTCCAGACAATTTCTATGCATAGCTGGGATTAGCAGTGGAATCCTTCCCAGTTGTCAGTTTGGATTCTGCCACCATGCTTTTGGAAGAGAACTTAACCATATGGATACAAGCTGTAAAGTTTCTGTTGGTTGAGGTCTGTTTTGACTACCAGCGTACTTCTGAACTTGAAGAACTGTGCCAGATCTGTGTGCCCAGCAAAACTAAAGGAGGGAAATGGCTAAATTTTACCAACTTCAATTTTCTCTGAATCTTTTGCAGAGTGTACAGACGACATCTTAACTCAGTTTTGTGATGAGGTGAAATAAAGGATACACAGAAGTTGTGATCATGCCCCAGACTTTTAATAAGTATGTGGGCAGCTCTGCCCATGAATGCTGTAGCAGCCTTCCATTGTCATTTTTTTGTAATCTATCTGACCATAAAGGGATGGTGCATACTATAATAGATACTCTAGACACTCTATATTTGTAAATAGAGAGTTTGAAAGTAATGGCCGCCAATCACTCATAGTGCTGTTAGCCCTGTGTGATAAAATCATAAATACACTTGTTTGAAGAAAGGTATACTTTTTCAGTTCCCAAAGCATACTGATAAAGACTGTCTCTAACATTGTAACCCAATATTCACAGAAAAAAAAAATGCTAAAAAAACATTGAAACATATGAAATCAAATTGCCAGTGTGAATCTGTGAAGTATCACAGATACTTTTACTTATTATTTCTTTGACTTAATGGCAATACATTGCTCCTGACAAATGGTTTTCCTGACGCTTGCTTAGACTTCCAGATAAGGTACATTGAATATTCCTGAAAACACTATCACAAATGAAAGAGCCCTTTAGGAAGGACAAGCCATTGATTCTATTATGTTTTCATTATTTTTTCATTGATTAGAACAACAAAGGCTGTGTGAAGTTTGGTGATACTCTCACATTTAGATACAGAGCAGTGAATAATTCCTGCAAAGGTATGTATTGTTCTAGACAGCAAAGCAGAATATATAAAGATGGTACTGTTAAACTGTAGGAGCTTTTGCGTTGAAGATTATAGATTGCTTTATTTTTTGATTAAGAACATTAACCTAATAAAATAGTTATTGTCATGGGTTCAGCAGCAGCAGTCATTTTTCTTTAAGCAGTAGCTGGTGTAGCACTGTGTTTTGGATTTTTGGCT
>JASSUY010012973.1:0-29578 GCA_032466535.1 Forpus xanthops | reverse complement strand
CTGGAATGGGTTGCACAGGGAATTTGTGAATGATCCATTGCTGGCGGTGTTCAAGGCCGCATTGTACATAGCCTTGAGTGGCATGGTTTAGTGGGAGGTGTCCCTGCCCATGCTAGGGGGCAGGTGATCTTAAGGTCCTTTCCAATCCTAACTATTCTATGATTCTATGATTCTATATTGCAAATTATGTTAAAGCACTTATAAAACAAAAAAATCCCCAAAAAACCCACACAACACACACATAAAAAGCAACAAACCCAGCACCCCCAAAGCATATAGAATCAAGTTGTAATTAAAATTTATTGCAAATAAAAATGTCAACTCCTCACAAAAGCAGTTTCAGTACACATGCTAGGAATGTGCACAATGCTCTTATTAATTTTGGTGGGTGAGCCATTATAGTTCTGTTAAAATACGCATCAAAAAATTATGAAAAAACACTCAGTGATATTCTATGATCTGTTTTATACGCAGAAAGTTCAAGCAAATTATAATGGTACGTTTTGGACTCAAAGACATGGGAAATTCCCAATATATAGTGAGCTTGAAATCTCTTAACAGCTGTCCTCCAGAGATTTCATTATTTATCTCATCACATTTCCTGGCAGAATATTTTGCAAGTAGGCTTTAAGCCTTCAACATGCATCTGAGTTTTACTGTATTTTTATTGCTCAACAAGAAGACAGAGACTTGATACTGAAACAGAACTTCATTTCAGGTCCAATGGCATAGCTCTTTTGACTTTCTGAAGTCACACTGCAATGTGACTTAAATAAATTCCCATTAGCTCTCGCTGGGTTTATCTCTGACTTTCTTCTGCTACTCAGCCTGCCTTTCTTTCCCTATTTTTTATTCATGTCATTGATATAGGTACAATTATGTCACAAATGATAATGTGATTCAATTTCTCACTCCTTGGATGCCATTACATATATCCTGTAGCCAGTGTAACTGCAGACTATATATGATAAAAGTGTTAGTATTCTAAAACAGCAAACTGTGGATACTAGACCTGCAGCTATGCAATGGGGAGCTCCTAAACCCCAGAATTTTACTCTGTCCTTTCCTTGCTTTCTTTCATACATATTGTTTGGATGATGAACAAGTTCAGGCTATGTGACTGTACAGCTCAGCATGTATCAGTGTTTTATTTCATTTGCCTTTTACACTATTTTGGTCTCTGCTTAAGAAAAGAAAAATCATAATAGAATTACCATACAGCTATGGGAGGGAGAGGGGGGTGTACGTTTTTTTGTTTGATATTTTTTTTCTTTTTTTTTAATATTAGCACCAGACCCTCCAGTATGCAAAAACCTGAACAGATGTATGACTGTGTGCTCTTCAAAAAAACCAGCAACAGTCAAAGCAGGAAACCTCAGCTTTTCCAATGAATGAGAAAGAAATTATGTTTAAAGTCATTGATTTGTTTTACTGCACTGAGGAAGTCTGTTAATGATACAATCTTCATATCTGTTCCATAATGGACTACTGTAATACACAACAATTTAGAAGCCAAAAAAAAACCAAAAAAAGAGACTAAAAGGAAGGGGGAAAAAAAAGAAAAAAAAGAAAAGAAAAATTAAAAAAAAAGAATCAATCCTCTTTGGATTTGGGGATTGTTTGATTGCTTTCAGTGATGTATGTCATTAATGGTGCTTACAGAAAAGAAAAAAATCAATCGTTTTATTTGCCACTTAAAGGAAGTAGCTAAGATAGCACTAGCTGCGACCTGGAGCTTAATGTACAAGAAGCTAGATGTATTGCGGATTTCATCATGCCTCTCATGAAGACCTGGCTCAGTCATTTACATTTAGATAGTGACTAGCACTTCTAAAGTTGCCATGTATTTTATCACTAATTCTTGTAAAAAAAGATGCATTCATTTCTTTATTAAAATATATATGAGATATATATATAGATGCATATATATTAAAATGCACACAGATACAATCAGGACTGGCACAATACTTCATGGTATATAGGGTTTTGTGTATGTGTACCTATATTTTTACAAACTATGTATACAGGAGTTGCATTGAACCTTTGGCCATAGACAAAAGAGTTTTTTAAGGTGTTAACATCGAGATGGAATATTTTAAACCAGGAACTGTAGCCCTCTAAATTAACAATGAGGACATCTACCATCTGCTTCACTGTATACAGTGACCAGAATTTTGGATTTCTGGCAAGGTACCAGCTTTGAAAGTCTGGGTTATCTGCTGAAAGCAACAGTGAACACCTGGGAATAGGAGTAACTATTCATGTATTTCTTCCAGACAATATGGGTGAAACTGAGTGTATGGGGGTTGCCAGTCTCATCATATAGGTAAGTTACATCCAAATCAAAGCCAAAATACCAGACAGCCTGCCTTGCAAGACACCATGGAACAATTAGTATTCCTCTAGCTTTCCACCCAAGAAATCAACTTTTCAGACAACAAAGGTTAAACACAAAGACTTATCTCAGTCTTCCAGGCTCATGTATCCTCTGCAAACTGATTTGTCTAGTGATAGCTGTAATTAAATAACTGAAATTCCCATATCCCAGATGCTCTACATAACATTGCTAAATTATTGTTGAGCCTTTCAATTTTTAAGTGCTCAGAATAACACAATTATATTTCCAGTGTTCAGGTCAAAGTATTCTGCTCATTTTGAATGCTGTGAAATGAGGAATTGCCAAGACTGGACATGTGACTGTTTGTGTAGAGGAATCTCTAAGATTTAATGCCTAAATAGGCTTTGCATTTCCAACATATAACTTAGCATATTGGAAAAGCTACGAACCTTAATCTACAATCAATCTGATTTTTTTCTTTTTTAAAACCTGTCTCCAAATCATAGCATAACATTTCAGAAAGCACTTCAAAATAGCCTGATATATGTCCTAAACTATATATATATATATATATATATATATATTAGATAAAGCTCAGCTTTACTAAAAATCACCTTTTTCTAGTCCCTGGTCTAGGAATGCAGCTGTAAGGTCATGTTCAATACTCCCATATAAGCAACTGTTAAGAAAAAAAGAAAGATATATTATGCTTCAGCCTACTGTGTTGGTTTTGTTTTTTTTTTTCCTTTCCATCAGGGTTCCTTAATGCTGAAGAGAAGCCACAACGTAGTGGCAAAACCAAATTAAGACCAAAACACTATATCATCCCTGGGCAAAATATTTTTCTTTCTCAGCTTAAGGAAATTTAATTTAAAATCAAAAATATATAGACAAAAGCATATTTCAGAAAACCATATCCAAGACTTTGTACAAAAGGGGACTCAGTTGCCACAGAAGAAACAGCTCAACAATCTTGCAATACGCTTTCTGATGCAGAGATAACACGATAGGCTATTAAATGGCCACAGTTCTTATTAATATGCCGTCATGGGTTCAGCAGCAGCAGTCACTTTTCTCCTTCTTGGTAGCTGGTGCAGCGCTGTGGTTTTGATTTCAGGCCTACGAACTGTGCTTATAACACCAGTGTTTTCAAGTTACTGCTTGGTAATGTTTTGTCTTACCAAGGACTTCCTGAGCCTCATGCCCTGCCAGGGAGGAGAGGAAGCTGGGAGAAAGCCAGGAGGAAGCAGAGACAGGATACCTGACCCAAACTGACCAAAGATGTATTCCATACAACAGCACATCAAGCCCAGGATGTGAAAAACGGAGAGCAGAGACCCACAAGGGTGGGAGTGCACTGCTTGGTTGGACTGGGTATAGAGTTGGTGAGCTGTTGTACTCTTTCCTTGTATTTCTCTTGTATTATTTTTGGTGGTAGCAGTAGCAGTTTGTGTTATACCTTAGTTACTAAACTGTTCTTGTCTCAACCTGTGGGAGTTGCATTCTTTCGATTCTCCTTCCTATCCCTCCGGGGCTGGAGGGAAGAAAAAGGGGGAAGTGAGTGAGAGAGAAAACTGCGTAAGGGCCCTAAACCATGACATATGCTTAGAAAGACTTGCAGCACAGGAAGATATTTGTCAGGATGTTTTTTTAATCAAGCAAAACAGGTGAGCTATAGTTAAATATAATTCAACTTTTGCAAACCACAGTTGTTAAACACACAAAAAACTTGTGGTTCGCAAAGCTATAGCCAGTGGCTGAAACTAATTGATTTAAATATAAGAATTTAATATTTATTGTTGCTGCACATCCTTGTAATTTAATTCAAGTAAAATTTCAGGTGAAACTTCAGTGACAACTCTTCCTTAAATTCATTTAGATAAATTTATGTATTTCTATTAACATGTTTTGGCTTTGAATGGCTTTTTACCTGCCTGTAAACAATCCAGACCATTCATCAGCCAGAATAAGTGCAAGTGTTTCTGAAGACTTTGTCAAGCCTTCCTCACCTTTAAAATGAAAATCTATTCCTGTTGCTTTTAAAGTTAACACATACCAGACACTTTAAAAAAAAAAAAATGAATAAATTGAATAATTTTCTTCTTGGTAGTCTAAAGATAGCCACAGGAGTTCAAAAAGCTGTTTCTCAAAGCATGTTACTAACTGGGAAAGAGGAGAATACACACAAAAAGGGTAATGCCAGTTTCTTTTCAAAACATAGGCTACTTATCTTTAATTCTGCCTATACAGTTTCCCTACCTATACTGGATGATTTTAGGGAAAATTATATGCTGTGTTTTATGCTTAAGAGCTGTCTTTAAACTGTTACTTCACTTGTCTTCTCAGCACCATTAAAACCACATTTCAAAATATCCTCAAATTGATAGTGAAATCCTCAGATAGCACTGCTTAATTAACATCAACAGTTGTTACTTTCTTCTACCATTTACTGATTTAACCAGTTTCCATGAATTTTTGCACATTTATTGGGTGAAGAAGCCCAGGTGCTGACAATAGGGGCTGCAGGGTGAGCTCTGTGATGAGAGGCTGGGGCTGCCCTGTGCCACTGTCGTGGTTTGAGGCCCCTCAAGCAGTTCTGTGCACTCCCCCCTCTTTCTTCCCCAGTCCCGGGGAAATGGGAAGGAGAATCAAAAGAATGCAACTCCCACAGGTTGAGATTAGAACAGTTTAGTAACTAAGGTATAACATAAATCACTACTGCTACCACCAATAAGAATACAAGAGAAATACAAGGGAAGAGAATACAACAGATCTTCACTTAATATCTAGCCACGCCATGCAGTGCCCCCCATCACCTGATACCAAGCTCGACTACACAGTGCGCCCCATCACCTTATACCAAATCCCGGCCATGCCGTGCACACCCCCCTGTACCACCATCTTTTTCGTGTCTCCCCCTCCTCCGTCTCCACATCCCGGACATGACGTGCTGTGGTATGGAATACCTCTTTGGTCAGTTTGGGTCAGGTGTTCTCTCTCTCCTTCTGCCTGGCTTCTTCCCGGCTCCCCTCCTCCCTGGCAGAGCATGAAACTCAGAAAGTCCTTGGCCAGCCTAAACACTCCAAGCCATAACTATAAACACTGGTGTTATCAACACTGTTCCCAAGCCAAAAATCCAAAACATAGTGCTCACTAGCTACTGCTTAAAGAAAAATGACTGCTGCTGCTGAACCCATGACAGCCACTACTAAGGTGAAGGGAAGGATGAGGTGCAGGCACTCCAGGTACCTCCTGGAGAAAAGATTGCCATGCAGCCTGTGGGAGACACCACAGTGGATCAGGTATTTCCCAGCATTCCATGGAGAGGACCACATGAGAACAGATGTCCATACTGCAACCCACAGAGGACCCCACATCACAGCAGGTGGACATGCCTTGAAGGATGCTACAGCCTGTGGAGAACTCACACAGAGCAAGAGGAAAGTGTGAGGAGGAGGGAGTGTCTGAGAGGAGCTGTTATGGTCTGACCATAACCCTCCACTGTCCGTCCCCTTGTGCTGCTTGGTGAAGTGTGTGTCAGGTGAAGGATTTGAGACTGAAGGAATGAAAAAGGAAGTGGAGGAGAGAAGGGAGGTAAGGGGGACATATTTTAACCTCTGTTCTTTGTTTTTCACCATCCACGTCTATTTTAGTTGGCAATAAATTCATGTTCCCTGAGTCAAGTCTGTTTTGCCCATGAAGATAGCAAATGATCACCATGTCTTTACCTTGACCCACAGGCTTTCCATCTTACTTTCTTTATTTTATCTCCCTGCCTTGCTGAGGAGTGGGGAAAAGGGAACAGCAGGAGTCTGTAAGCCAGCCAAGGTCACCCCACCATACTACCCTAAAGCATCTGGAGCTTCAAGTTTAAAACCTACAAAATGAGTAAAATTTTATGGAAGTAAAGATTAAAAAAGGAAGGTTTTTTCAAGCTATGCAAAGGAAAGTATTAAACTCATCATCTTCGTGGTATTTTATTACTGTCTTTTAAAGCAACAGCAATATGAAAAATGAGAACTGATAGTCAAATTTCTGGGGAAACAATCACTAAAAATAAACATATCCAATAGAAAAATCTAGGTCTTCAATCAGCAAATCACAGCAGATTATTGTATAAAAACTGTATTTGTTCAATGTTTTAGAAAAGAAAGGCTGAACTGTGCATGTTATTTAGAATTTGGCTTGTGTACACATATATATAGATATGCGATTAAGAGAGATATCAAAGGCAAACTAGGATTTTCCTAAAGAAAGTTTCATTTATTTATTCCGTGTTCACTGAGACCTCTCATTTCTGCAGTATTTTTTCCTCACATCTCTTTTACTTTTTTAATTCTACCCCTTCTCTCAGAGCTAAAATTTGTAGAAAACAAAACCCAAAGATGCTGTCTTCAGAAAACAGTACAAAAAGAAGTGTGAGTGCTCATAACAAAACGAGCTGCATACACAAGCAAGAAGACAATACTAGGTATGTAGGTGGATCTCAAAGGGAATGAGTTGTTAGTTTATTCATTGTTATATAGGATATGTGCATTCAAACTTGAATACCCTAGGAACGTTTTAGCAAATAATCCTCAACTAAGTGAAAATAAATCCCCTGCTTAATATTAAGCCATTACCTGTTAACAAAATCCAAGAGGGAAAACAAAAACAGAAAAGAAAGAAGTCTACTCTTTGCTCAGTTAGGTGTCTGCTTAGAGGAGTACTTCAAGGAATGCTGCTTCCTCTTGCAATGTCAAATACTGCTCTGTATATACGGATAATATCAAAAAAAGCTGTCTTATTAATTACATTAAAATTTTGATTTAAAACAAACTTATTTGGTGATGGAGCTATCTTTAGTTCCAGTCTTCTTTCTTACCTTTGAGATTGCTGTTGCTTGCCACTCATGGGACAGGAGAAGGTCGACATTGTTTTCTGGGGATGACATTTAGATTAAATTCTCAAAAACTGAAATGAGGCTATGTAAAGGCATTTCTTAATAAGATTTGGATCCATATTGTAAATATTTGTGTTGATTAATAGCATCTTTACTGTAGCTGGCATTTGACAACTCTTGATCTATTGAAAATATCTAGAATACTTATTTCAAATCAACCAAGTGCACTTATAACAGCAGTTTGATCCTTATTACATTGATACATACAGTATGTATTTAAGAATATGAGTAATAAACGGTTTTATGATAATAACTTAAATGTGATGACTGAAAAAAAAAAGTACAGCATCAAAAAGTTCCCTGTCTGAAGACCTGTCTCTTTTTCTTAAGACAAGCATCAGTGTGACTTCAAGAATATAAGTAAATACTAGAAATAACATCCCACGCAAGATGAATTATGAGCTTTAAAAGAAACCTACTAAAGAATACAAATCAAACCATCTTTTTACGTTCCCCTAAAGGAGGGACAAAAATCCCAACAAACCCAAAACACAACACAGTATCAGTATTTCCTTTTATGAATAATGCTCCAAGGACTAGCCAAGGTGTGATTGAAAGCTATGTACTTGCTTCTTAGACTTTGCACAGTTAGATTGAAGTGTGAAAACAAGCAAGAAAAGAATTGTCAGCCACCTGCCTCTCTGCCTATTTCAGAAGACAGTAATATAATAGCACAGAAATAAATCAAACATCCCAACAGACAATGAGTTTCAAGAATTACTGACACATAGGATCATAGAATAGTTAGGGTTGGAAGGGACCTTAAGATCTTCTAGTTCCAACCCCCCTGCCAGGGGCAGAGACACCTCCCATTAAATCTTTATTCATTATAGTAAAGCATACCAAAAAAGGACAATTAGATTGTATCAGCTTCACATGTTATACAGTAGGTGTGATAATATCAGGACCTGATCTCAGTAGCATGTAGAGTTTAGTTTTTTACCAGATTGTCTTAACATATGAATCCTGTTTAATTACTTTCTGCAGTAATAGTCAACAATTGTGGGAGATCTCCAAGACAGCAGATTTAGATGCTGACCATTCATCATCAATTTATGTATTTAATAACAGGACTCAGTTTAGTAAGCCAGGTCTACCGGAGACTGGTGGGGCTGGCCTAACAAAGAAAGGGAAGAGTGGATTTGGTAGGAGACTTGCCAGACTGGTCAAGGATGCTTTAAACTATACTTGTTGAGGGAGGGGCGGCATCATTCCATCCCAACACACCCAGTTACTTGCCAGCACCTATAGTAAATGTTCAGAGCAATGTAGATATATTCCAGCTGTTCCAGCCAATGAGCTGGCTTCAACTGGAACTCTGCTCAGATGCCTCTATACAAAGCGCTCATAGCATGGGGAACAAATAAGAGGAACTGGAGATGTGTGCGCATCTATGGGGATATGATAAAATAGGCATCAGAAAAACATGGTGGGATGGCTCCTGTGACTGGAGTATTGGAATGGAATGTCACAGGCTCTTTAGAAAAGACAGGTCCAGTAGGTGGGGAGGGGGAGTTGCTATTTATGTTAAGGGTAGGCTGTAGAGGATGGAACTCTGTCTGGGGACAGGTGAGCAGTCAACAGAGAGTTTGTAGGTCAGGGTTAAAGGGAGAACAGCAATGGGAGACATCAGTGTGGGGATCTGTTACAGACCCCCTTATCAAGAGGACTCTGTGGATGAAGCACTCTATAGACAGACAGGAACAGCATCATGCTCACAGGCAGTTGTTCTCATGGTGACTTCAACTATCTTGATATCTGTTGGAGAGATGATACAACCCAGCATAAGCAATCCAGGAGATTCCTTGGTTGTACGGAAGACAACTTCCTTCTGCAAGTAATAGAGGAGCTGACAAGGAGAGGTGCCATGCTTGACCTTGTACTCACCAATAAGGAAGGACCAGTTGGAAATGTGATGCTCCAGGGTAGCTTTGATTGCAGTGATGATGAGATAGGCAAATTCGAGATCCTCAGGACAGCAAGAAGAGTGTGCAGCAAGCTCACTGCCCTGGACATCAAGAGAGCAGACTTTGGCCTCTTCAGGAACCTGTCAATAAGGCCTCCCAAGAGGGCAGGGAGGCCGAAGACTGTTGGTTGATATTCAAGGATCACCTATTGCAAGCTCATGAGCAATACATCCCTACTAGAAAGAGTATCTGCAGAAGGGCCAGAAGACACCCTTGGGGGGATAAAGAACTGCTGTGAAAACCTCAGATGCAAAAAAGAGAATTATAAAAGGTGGAAGAAAGGACAGGCAGCCTGGGAAGAATACAGGCATGTTGTCTGAGAAACTAGGGACCAGGTTAGGAAATCTAAGGCCCACTTAGAATTAAACTTGACAAGGGATGTTAAGGATAACAGAAAGGACTTCTATACTTACACTGCAAATAAAAAACAGACTAGGAACAATATGAGCCCCGTCTGGAAGCTATCAGGAGAACTGGCTACCCTGGATTTGAGAAGGCTGAGGTTCTTAATGACTTCTTTGCCTCAGTCTTTACTGGCAAATGCTCTGACCACACCACCCAAGTCTTGGAAAGGAGATGCAGGAACTGTGAGAATGAAGACCCTAAGCCCACTGTAGAAGAGGATCTGAGTCAAGACCATCTTAGGAACCTGAGTGTACACAAGTGCATGGGACCTGATAAAACCCACCTGCGGTTCTTGAAGGAACTGGCAGATGAAGTTGCTAAGCCACTGTCCATCATATTTGAAAAATCATGAGTCAGGTGAAGTTCCTGACGACTAGAAAAGGGGAAATATAACCCCATTTTCAAGAAGGGGAAAATGGATGAGCTGGGGAACTACAGACCAGTCGGCTAACCAGAAGTCTGCATGGAGACCAGATAGCAGCTTTCCAGTATCTGAAGGGGACCTATAGGGATGCTGGGGAGGGACTCTTCATTAGGGACTGTAATGAGAGGATAAGGGGTAACATGTTCAAACTTAAACAGGGGAAGTTTAGATTGGATATAAGGAAGAAATTCTTTACTGTAAGGGTAGTGAGGCACTGGGATGGTTTGGAGGGATGTTGTGAATGCTACATCGCTGCCAGTGTTCAAGGCTGGGTTGGACATAGCCTTGGGTGGCATGGTTTAGTGAGATTGGAACTAGATGATCTTACAGTCCTTTCCAACCCTAACTATTCTATGATGCTATGATTCTATATGAGGAGCAGAGCACATACTGCTAAAATTCCCGGCAGAAGCTTTCAGACCAGCAAAATGTAATGCTTCCTGTATGATATAAAGTTAAATTGTGGAACTCCTGCTAAAAAATCTGTGGATACTAAATATTTAAGTGAAACTTCCAAGTGTTTGGAACATTTCTCATGGAAAAAAAATGGGCGTAAATTCCAGATGAAGAAGTGCCAAAACAACTGATTGCCAAAAGCTATAAAATTACTCTTGTCCTAAATAAGTCATTGTCAGATGTACTAATGGGTGAACCCAACACAGCAATTGTTATAAACTTGTATAAATATAGTAGAAGTTGACAAAAGGAAAAATATGGCGAGGCACTGAATAAAAGCAACAACAACAAAAAAATCGTTCTTTTTTTTGTAATTTCAACTCTTTATTATTTTTCTGAAAAGAAAGCAAATCAAAAACTATCTTTAGTAAGCAATCAGGTGTGTCCCTTAGGTCCAAACAAATGAAATTTATAAGCCTTACTAAGAAAATAATCAAAGTTATTAAGTGCGTATGTGTGCATGCACATATCAGTGTGTGACAAAAATGTTGGGTATAAAGTTTTATGCAACTTTTATACCTTTTATTTCAGTTTTCAGTAATATGTTTTTAAAGAATACGCTTCAGATGGTTTTGGTACGTTATTTCTGGAAAATCCCATTTGCTGTTGTTCAGTGTTTCCTTCATTATTTTACCAGATATTGACTAAGCATAGTAATATTAAATGAGTTTGCTCCTTCATCAAAAGACTAGTGCTTCTTAATATTATGCACTTTATGCAATCAAATAACAAAGATTTGTGCTACTGACAGATAAGTTCTTTCAGAGTAGATCCTGCAGGTACTTCACTAAAAATTAAATCGTTTTACAAGCTATTATGTATCAGGATAGAGGTAAACATATCCATAATGCTATGAGAAAAAAAAAAAAAAAGAAATATTATTTTACCTTTACAAGTTGGAAGAAAGAACAATAGACTTTTCAGCTGTTTGGGTGTAGCTTTTATTTGAGAGTGAGGCACCATTGTCCAGTTCCTTTCTTCCGAGATTATTTCTACCTTTTAGACAGGGGTTATTTAATATAGTGAATTTGCAAGGTTCAGACCTCAGGATGATCTTTTCTGTGGCAAATAACATGTTCACTCAACTGCTGACATTTCTGATGTCTTTCAAACTCCACATATTTTGCACTCTTTCTTGAAAGATAGTCTATCATCTTCAACAACAGGAGTTTACAACTACTTCCAACAAGAGGCACATGCAGGTAGACTCACCTTAGTGCCATATCCTCCCTGTCTAAACAGACACTGAACTAGGATTTCTGAATCTTAGATGTCTCTATAGTACCCATAAATGATCAGGTTCATCTTCCTGCATCTACTATATAAACCAGATTATTTTTTTGGATGCCAGACAGATGAGGTACCTCCTCTCCAGTTTCTGGATCTCACATGGATTTAGGGGAGATTATCCTTTACCAAATTTATCTTCATAGAAGAAAATGTTGCTTTACTTTACTCACTACCTGCAGACGACTTGGAAGCAATGGTGAGTGCAACCTCTTCACTCTATTTTTAGCCCTTTCGGGAACCAAATGACTTTTTTTTTTTTTTTCTTTGGATTAATTACAAAGTTCAAGTTATTTTATTATTCTATTACCTGAGTAAACCTCCTCCAGGACAAATGATATGAGGTAGTTTACATTGTCAATATCAGCACATCTGTTGCACCCCAACATTACATTAAAAACCAGTGCAAATTTCTGCTGATTTATTTGAAAATCTGTCTCCTGGTGGTTTATATTACAGTAACCTAAGTTCCACCTGTTTATGTAAAATTTTATTTGGTTTAATACATAAAATACTTAAATACATTTTGAACTGAAATGCCTATATTGTAGTGTCTAAGTACCTGTTCTACATTCATAAACAGATTGACATCTGACTCCTGCTAATTACACAGGTCCAAGAAGCTCTAACAAATTAAGTACGTGTTGAGATATCTTCCCTAAACAGCTGCCATCAACACAGCTAATGATTACAAATTCAGTACTTTTAAAGAATGCAAACAGCAACTTCAGAAAATCCGCAACCAAAAAGCAAACACTCCCCCCCCCCCCAAAAAAAAATTCCCAAACAAACCCTAACTGATAAATAAGTTTTACAATATGTGCATATGTGATTTATTTAAAGATATTTGATTTGGAAAGAACGACTTTTTGTGTGTCATTGAACTGCCTTACTCTCTTTGCAAAACCTTGAAAACCTTGCCACATTTTGATGTCCTTTCAAAAGTGCATTTCTTATATTTTGTAAAAATTATGCTGATTTATTTTCCTGAAATGTGACACAATTTTATGCCAGTAAGATCCCAAAGGAAAGCATTCTTACAATGTTTTAACTCATGTATCCTCCTTTACATTTCGTCAAGTAAATTAAAAAGCTATTTAAGATTGGAAAGAAATAATTCTCTTTTGTTTTCATATGCTGTAAACTCATAAATGAAACTCAGGCAGTTTGGATGAAATTTTAGGCTTTTCCCCAATGTATTTGTGAAATTGCAAATGCATAAAGAAGACACATTTCCATTCTGCATACTCTCTTGGAATTATAATATATATATATCACTGAATACACACAGATATCATGTTTGCTTACTAAAGAGGCACAGTTGCGTTGGCAGACCTCACTCTCCTGGTTTCAAAGTCAATATACCTACACTTCAGATGTATGAAATGGAATATGTCTCTATTGCACAATATGGGGCAATCTCCAGAGCTGCAACTGTGTAGGAAGGAAAGACTGAAGTGCATCACTCTTCTCACTCTTGGTGCCCATGAAATGACACATGAGGTTATCATTTCAGAGTTACTCTGAGTGTAGATAGCTACTCTTCCATGTGAAAGTACCTACTGGAAAACCTCCATTTACCACATAGGAAAGTTAGAGTCCTCAGGCCATCATTAGACTTTCTAAGAATCTCAAGAGTTTTGTGCACTTCAGTCACAAATCTATAGATATAAAACTGACACCGCAGTATGGCTGAGCAAAGCCTTACCCATCTTATACTCCAAATTAATATGGTAAAAAAGTAAGCAGGTTCTCCATCAGTTGTTTATTTGATATATCCAATATTCATGCTTTTAATCAGCCTACAGGGGATAATGAGGTGCACAATGGAGTTGCATCTGGACATGGTTTTTAAGAAGAGGTTGAACTAAAATTAAAAAATTTACAGTGTAGAAGCTTAAACCAAGTATAAAAGGGTACACACATGAAGCAATTGATCTTAGATATTTTAAACACTTTTCAATATACGTCTGACATTTTAATTGACTCAGGTTCCACTGTATGATAACATTGCTAAAGATATGAGTTCACCTATTTTCTACAAAGTAATGAATAAGAAACACTCTCATTTTAAAGGAAAACCAGAGAAAAAAAGTACACTACTCAACTCTATAATCTCACAATCACTAATGTGTTTCTTTATGTATCAGAAGACCTGAATATTTCATTGTGGATCAGCAGAAAATGTTTTGCTTGAAACAACCCAAAATACTGTATTTCATTTTCCTGTTTTATAACTCTTTAAATGCTGGTTTCCCATTTAGTAAACTAAGAGTTATTTAAAAGTAAAATCTCAAAAATTAAAACAATCTAATCTTGGAACTATGTTTTTCTTTTAATTTTCATTGTTTTTTTTCTATATTCACTTACATTCACAAATAGTTTGGTTTAGGTTTTTGATGTTTTTTTAATTTCTTTATATTGGATGCATTGCTTCTTATAGAAGTGCTCAGCAATAATTCAGAGCCATATCACTCTATATTCTCACAAATATATACAGAAACTATTAAAAGATGGTGTTTCTTAATAAAAATGATCCATTATATTTATAAAAAATAATGGATTTTTAACAGCCAAATATATTGAACAAGGAAGTTCTGATTCTCAGTGTGGTAATTCAGTCTGTAGGGGAGAGTGTTCATTCCCATGGAGCTATTTACATGTTTTATTGGAAAGAGTTAGTTAAAACTACTAAGTAGCGCTTGGCACCGTGACAATATTTACACTACAAAAAACATGTACTGCAGGGAGTCGTCCTTGGCCTCCAACTGAAGGAACAAGAGGTTGACTCCCTCTGACTAGGCACATTCACATTACATACCTGGTTGTGATTTCCTGCTGGTTCTATTTAGTCCCTTTGTCATCTTGGCCAAAGTTATTGTCGTATTATGTCTTTTGCTGTTCAAAATTCTTGGTAATTGGAGATCTTCTTTGAAGTTCACCAGAGAGGTGTTTTTGCTGGAGGAAAATTGCAGATATATGGCATGAGATGTGGTATGCACTTAGAACAGTGGTTTAGATTGTTTTCTGAGAAGCCTGGTGGACAAGTATATGGAATATAGATATCTGAGGGCATCATGCCTGGTACCTTTCATTTGCATTGCCTATAGGAAGCTACCCTTGGAGTAAGCTGTCTCAAAAAATCCCATCTTGGTTTGTTAAAATCTAAAGAGATTGTGTCCTGGGTTCAGCAGTAGCAGTCATTTTTCTCCTTCTTAGTAGATGGTGCAGTGCTGTGGTTTGCATTTTTAGCCTGGGAGCAGCAACTAAAAACACTGATGTTTTTAGTTGCTGCTCAGTGATATTTACCCTGACCAAGGACTTTCTAAGTCTCATGCTCTGCCAGGGAGGAAGGGAAGCCGGGAGGAAGCAGAGACAGGACACCTGACCCAAAATACCCAAAGAGGTATTCCGTACCACAGCATGTCATGGTCACTATATAAACTGGGGGCAGTTACCTGGAAGGACAGATCACTGCTCAGGTGAGGCTGGGTATCAGTCGGTGGGTGGTGAGCGGTTGTATATTCTTCCCTTGGTATTTCCCTTAACATCATTATTATTGGTGGTAGCAGTAGTGGTATGCGTTATACCTTAGTGGCTGGACTATTCTTATCTCAACCCATGGGAGTTACATTCTTTCTATTCTCCTCTCTATCCCTCCAGGAGAGGTGGAAGAAGCACCAGGGGAAGTGAGGGAGGGAGGGAGGGAGTGAGAGAGTAGCTGTGTGGTTTTGGGTCACTGTCTGGGCTTAAACTGTGACAAAGGGCTTGAGTAACTAAGGCTAAGTTATTTGGAAGGAGAAAGCAGACGTCCAGAAAAATATCTGATCTAGTCCTGCCTTTGTCCCGAAAGTTTCAAACAGAATAGTGAAAACACCAACCCTTGTATTTGCTATCTAACCCTACAAATTAAGACAGTCTTGTTTTCTAGGTCAGAATCAAGAATTAATTCTTGTAACTGTGACCATAATTCTGCAATTTTTGGTGGGTTTATTTGACAAAACAGCTCTTGTGCAGTAGCAGCGTAAGAAGGTCTGTTGACAAACACCAAGAGAGGGACCCCATGAGCAGTAGACACCAAAAATTCAAGCATGACAGAAACTGAGCAGAATCTTCTTCATCCTAGAAGGAGCACTTAGTCCCCTGCCTTTAGAGTACTGAATCTGTATTTGAGATTGAGACACAAAGAATTCTACTATGTTCCACAGAAAGACATTAAGGCTTAGTTCTCAAAACCGTTTAAGTGCCTACCTTAATTCAAAGGACATTAGATACCTAAACCAAGTTTTACAATGTGACGCAAATAATCTGTGTATTTTGCAGCATGGGCTTCTTCTGGCAATGAATATACTGACTATCTGTTAAGTCCTTGAGATTCATAGCCCTGACTTCATTAGGAAGTCTATCAATATAAGTAAATACTATCTGCTTATGCTGCGTATAAGTTAAATGTTTGATACCCCAAAATGAAATATAGTAACTGTTGCTCAACATTGCTTAACTTTTGGCAACACTTTCAGCCAGAAGATGTATTTCTACAGGTTGAAATCTTCTGAAGTAAAGGAAAAAAAGTAATTACTGTAGAATGCTAGCTTGCCAATAAGAACAAAAAATACATAAGCATCCAAGCTCTTCTGAGTGATTTATTTAATCAACTAATTGAAAAGGCATAAAGCTGACAAAGACAGATAATTGATCCTACATTTCACAGATCATAATTTCATGCTCTCCCCCTGGTCTCCCTTGTACAATAGCTTATGAATATAGTTCTGCAAGATGTTGCTCAGGGTATTATAATATTTGTATTTTAAGTCCACGCTTTTGGCATGAGTTTAATTTTACTTTTGTACTTGTTCTGAATGAAAGCAAGTAACTGCACTTAAATGTGCTAATGCAGGTAATGTACTACCTAAGCTGTTTTCTGAAAATCTTATCAGTCTATTAAGACAATTACAAGTCACCTTGTAATTGGGATGAAATGACAGCAGTAAGAGTATCAAAATGGAGCCTAAACTTGTGTGCCATTTGCAACTGTGGTTTTACGTAGTTCTTTATTAAAAGGTATCTGGTATTCTATACCCCAGGCTTCCCTTAAAGTGTACAGTCACTTCCAGGCTTATATCTTCCCATTGTGATGCCCAAAGTAAGTAATAGACTATGCAAACCAGAAGAAATGCAGGATAATTATCCTGCACGCTTCAAGATTTCCTGTATTCTATTGCAGAAACTGCTTCTAATTGCTTAAATTTCCTTTACTATTATATGATCAGTTAGCATGTATATCATAGGAAACAATTTGTGAAGTTTAAGATCAACAAATATTTAAGATCGATGTTGAAATTTCCAACTATTTAAGAAAAAGTGAAGGAAAAAAAAATCCTTTAAAAACATGACCTAACTCTCCTCAAAGGTTGCTTCTTGTTTTGGACGTGGCTTGGTTTGTTTTGGATACTGCTGCCTCTGAACTATCTATTTTACAGCTTGATTGTTGTTTTGTTGGTTTGGTTCTGTTTTTTACATCAGTTTTTGAAACAACATGAGTTTATAGTTAGATGAAGTGTTTTGGTGGTAAAGATGTCAAAAAATAAATTAACATGAGAGAACATCCATCAAAGGGGAAAGCAGTTGTTAGGTAGAACTAGAAATATTTAGAATGGAGTAAAGAAGTTCTCATGGCCTGTCCTCTTAAACTGCCATTTTCAGCTCTGTAAAAATCTATGGAGACATAAACACCCAATCTAAAAAGCAACAAAAATCTAGCCAATGAAAAATGCAGTTCGTTCTCTTCTTCAAGAATTCTTCTCAAGTGAGTATTAGCTGGGGAAAACAGTTATCAGCATAAATGAAAAGCAGGTGCTGTTGACTCATGACTGAGTCAACAGCAGTCAATATATGTCATATCGCCAAGTCATGTTTCAACAATGAGAAATTGGTTTGGATGTGATTGAGAGCATTCAAGAAAACGTCAGAAGGAAAGGGAAGGAGTCTGATAGTTTGGAAACACTTGGTTAAAAATGACACAAGACTTTTGCATTGTCATCTAAATTTTACTAATAAGCAAATAAATGAGCCCATGATGAAATGGTGTTAGAAAGATGAAGAGATAAGATGACATTAGAAAGAGGAAGAAAAATGACATTTAGGGGGTTTTAGGAAAACTTAAAATACCTCCACAACAACAACAAAAAAAACAAACATACTTGGTGCAGTTATTTTAATTTTCCTGAGAGAAAAATACAATGTCAGCACCATATATACTGAACCCAGAGTGAAGAAAAAGATTCTTCATTTGGGGTATAAAAAGAAAACTATAAACAATGCTTTATATTGTGTCCCTGGGAAGAAGAGCTTTTCTTCATCATTAGCCACTTAAGAAGACTAAAGCAGAACAAACAACTTACTTGCTTCTTTTTTTATAACTTTTTTTGTTGCTCTGCCTAGTGAATCCCCAATCCGCCCTACAAGATGCTCCCTGTTCCTCTCCAAATGACTTTATTGCCAAGGTGACAAAACAATTCTTCTCCATGGAGTTGAGTTAGAGCAATCACATTTGAGTGATACATTTTAAGCCAATAATATTACTGGATCAGGACTCTTTACAAATTTTAATTAAGGTTCAGGCTAAACTACTGCAGGAAAGCAGTGATGATTGTTTTTTGCAGTGAAAATAGAGCTTGCAATTTTTCAGGCAGAAACAGAACACATACTCTCAAAAAAGGAAATCCATACACTGTGCAGACAATGTCTTTGAACTGCTACACTGAATAAAAGTGTAGTATTAAGGTGAGAGGTTTATTTTCAGTCACTGTTTCAGGGCAAGATCTTGGGCAAATACTATGTTGGAGAAGAAACACATGAGAAGATTATGGCTATGGAGCAATATAAGAAATACAAGATTGATATTTTCTAATGGAAACTGAGTTCCCATTCCATTAGACACTGCCATTATTTGTGCTAATGCACTCATGATTCTTCAGCAACTATGGAATGGAGATAGAGGAAAATGCTGAGTACACAAAGTCCTGGTATAAGCTTAGGGACAAGATGTGAATATAAGTATCATTAATGTTTACTATTCATTTTGTTCCAGTCATAGGGGATAAACGACTGAGTAACTAGGGCTCCCAGGGGTCTCTTTCTCTCTCCATTGCCAGAAAGCACAGGGAGCACTTCGGGAAGAAACCTAGGGATGTTGAGGAGCAGGAAAAGTTTCCACAGCATCTTTTCATATGAAAGCATAGGCCACATTCACTGACATATTTCAGTCTAAAATGTCCTGGAAAGCATGACTTTAATTTGGGTCATGTTTCCTTTGCAAAAGCTATACTCTCTGATTTTTCCACTGTTTTTGCAATAAATCTTCCACTTCACTTCTGTTAGAAAAAAAAAAAAGTAAAAAAAGGCTCCACTACCCCTTTTCCAAAACAAATATCCTTTGGCTTTGCTTCTTCCCTTCTGTCATGGTTTTAACCTCAGCCAGCAACTAAGCTCCATGCTGCCACTCACTCACTTCCCTCCAGAAAAATGGGGGAGAGAATCAGAAGAGTAAAAGTGAGAAAACTCATGGTCTGAGATAAAGACAGCTTAATAGGTAAAACAAAAGCGCTGCACACAAGCAAAGCTAACCAAAGAATTCATTCACTGCTTCCCATCAGCAAGCAGGTGTTCAGCCATCCCCAGAATAGCAGGGCTCCATCATATGTAATGGTTACTTGTGAAGAGAAATGTCCATCATCACTCCAAATGTCATCCCTTCCTTCTTCTTTTGCCACCATTACATGCAGAGCAGGGCATCATATGGCATGGGATATCCCTTTAGTTGCTGGAGTCAGCTGTCCCAGCTGTGTCCCCTCCCAGCTTCTTGTGCACCCCCAGCCTACTTGTTGATGGCATGGTGTGAGAGGCAGAAAAGTCCTTGGCTCTGTGTAAACTCTGATCAGTAATAGTTAAAACATCTTTCTATTAACATTCTTTTCAGCAGAAATCTAAAACATAGCTCGAAAACAGCTACTATGAAGAAAATTAACTCTATCCCAGTCAAAACCAGCACACCCTTGAACAAGTGGTAAAATGTCACTTGTCACAAAATCATTTGCATCTTGCCCCATGAGGCAGTCATTTCACATTTTAATGAGTTTTAAATGTGTCTGATGCCCTCAGGCTCTGATCTGCATTTGTTGATAGACCACACTTTGTTTCCCCTTGCACCTCACAGTATCTGGCTGTAGAATCCATCAGTGCATTCCTATTGTGCAAATTTTTTTGAGATAAAGGACTCTTCTGTATTTAGACAGTATCTGACAAGAAGATGTTATTCATGGATGAGTGCATTGGCACTTCGGCAATTCAAACAAACATTACAACGCATGTAGAGGCTGAGGAGAAATTTAGATAATCTTCCTTGAACTCAAAAGTTTTGAGGCAAGTAAAACCATGTTTCCACACTTCTTCCCCTATTGTGAAGGTTCATTAAGTCATGTCCTAAAGATATAAATTGCCACAAATGGGAAATATTATATCTATGGAATTATGTTAGACTATCTGCTCAACTAAATCTTGCCTTGTTTCTGAGCATGCCAACACAGATGTAAAACTGTGCCGATGATCATGCTGTTCCTGAGACCTCTGTTATGGCTGCTTTTCAATTCTATTTCTTATCTTAACAACAGTTCCTGAAGGAGTGAACATTAAACACAATTTTGACATATGGAAAAATTAAAGGGAAAAAAAATCCATGTGAGATTAAAGTTGTACCTTTGTAGGAACTAGAAATCTATTGTCCATTTAATTGAAGATTATTTCACAGATCATCTAATGAATACAAAGTCAGTTCATTTTTGTGTGTTGAGTGATATATATTCACTTTTGAATGCAACTTGAGCCATTTTAACTTTCCATTTCAAGGACATTTTAGACATCTATAAGACTCAAACTTTAATTATTATTTCATGCTGCGAAAGTACAAAGGATTTTCTGAGTCAATAAAAGGCTATTCAGGGGAATAGACAAATTTTAATAAGTCAGTGATGATACATCTTATTTTAAAAGACAGAGATTATTTGGCTTGAGTGTGCAAGCCCTTTAGCATGCTGTGTGATTAACTCTTCAGCTAGTAGGCTCCATGGGACCTAGTGATCTCCTCCCCATGCAGTAATCTTCTTAAACTTACAGCAAGGTACTCCTGAGAGAACTGCAGATATAGCAGGAATCTGTAATGGCTTCCAGAAAAGAATTACACTGTCTGCTCAGCTATCACTGAAATAGAAGTTACCTAAAATGAATGAGCATTGTCCTGTAAATTAAACACGATATCAGTGTAGCAGTGGCAGAACCCACAAAAGCTTACCAGCCTGATATCCATCTCAGAACTACATAGGAGATATTAAATCCACAGATTTGACACTAATAGTGCAAAGCATTTCTCTTTGCAGAAAAAATATTCCGTAGTCGTTACTAAGCGTGATTTTATACCATCATCTGAATCAGCGAGGTGCTGTTACCATCAGAGACAGGATATTTTTATAGAAGAATCATAGAATAGTTAGGGTTGGAAAGGACCTTAAGATCATCTAGTTCCAACCTCCCTGCCAGGGGCAGGGACACCTCACACTAAACCATGCCATCCAAGGCTATGTCCAGCCCGGCCTTGAACACCACCAGCATTCACAACTTCCCTGGGCAACACATTCCAGTGCCTCACCACCCTTGCACTAATGAATTTCTTCCTCAGATCGAATCTAAACTTCCCCTGTTTAAGTTTGAACCCATTACCCTTGTCTTCTCAGTGCATTCTCTAGTGAAGAGTCCCTCCACAGCATCCCTATAGGTCCCCTTCAGATACTGGAAGGCTGCTATGAGATCTCCACGTAGCCTTCTCTTCTCCAGGCTGAACAGCCCCAACTTTCTCAGCCTATCTTCACATGGGAGGTGCTCCAGTCCCCTGATCATCATTGTGGCCCTCCTTTGCACTTGTTCCAACACTTACATGCCCTTTTTACATTGAGAACACCAAAACTGCACACAATATTCCAAGTGAGGTCTCATGAGAGCAGAGTAGAGGAGCAGGATCACCTCCCTCATTCTACTGGTCACACTCCTTTTGATGCAGCCCAGGATATGGTTGGCATCCTGGGCTGCAAGTACACACTGCAGCTGGCTCATATCTATTTTCTCATTGACTGACACCCCCAAGTCCTTCTCCACAGGGTGCGCTGAATCTCTTCTCTGCCCAACCTGTACTTGTAGCTGGGATTGCTCCCATCCAGGTGGAGGACCTTGCAATTGTCATGGTTATACTTCATCAGGTTGGCATCAGCCCACCTCACAAGCATATCAGGGTCCCTCTGGATGGCATTCCTTTCCTCTAACATATCAACCAAATCACACAGCTTGATGTCATCAGCAAACTTGCTGAGGGGGCACACAATTCCACTCTCCGTGTCACCCACAAAGATGTTGAATGAGACCTTTCTCAACACTAATCCCTGAGGGACTCTACTTATTACTGATCTCCAGCTGAACATTGAGCCATTGACCAAAACCCTTTGCTTGTGGCCATGCAGCCAGTTCTTATCCACTGAGTGATCCACCTATCAAATTGATTTCTTTCCAACTTAGAGATAAGGATGTCAGGAGGGACAGTGTCAAATGCTTCACACGAATCCAGGTAGACAACATGAAACTGCTCTACCCCTGTCCATCAGTTCCATAGCCCCATTATAGAAGGCCACCAGATTGGTCAGGCAGGATTTCTCCTTATTGAATGCATGCTGCCTATCACCAACTACCTTGCTGTTTTTCATGTGCCTTTGCATGCCTTCCAGGAGAATCTGCTCTAAGATTTTTGTAGGCTAACTGGTCTGTAGTTCCCTGTGTGATTCATTTTCTCCTTCTTAAAAATGGGGGTTATATTATTCTCTTTTTCCAGTCATCTGGAACTTCTGACTGCCAAAATTTTCCAAATATGATGGACAGTGGCTTAGCAACTTCATTTATCAGCTCCTTCAGGAACTGCAGATGGATTTCATCAAGTCCCATGGAGCTCTGCATGTTCAGCTTAAGATGATCTCGAACCAGATCCTCTCCTACCGTGGGCCCAAGGTCTTCATTCTCACAGTTCCTGTGTCTGCTCTCCAATACTCAGGTGGTGTGGTCATGACACTTGTCAGTGTGAAGACTGAGGCAAAGAACTCATTAAGAACGTCAGTTTCTTCAAATCCAGGGTAGATAGTTCTCCCGATAGCTTCTGGAGGGAGCCTATATTTTCCTTAGTCTGTTTTTTATTCACAAGGTACCTATAGAATCTCTTCCTTTTATCTTTCACATCCTTAGCCAAGCTTAATTATAAGTGGGTCTTAGCTTTCCTTACTCGGTCCCTAGCTTCCCGGACAATATGCCTGTATTTTTCCCAGGGCACCTGTCCTTGCTTCCACCTTTTATAAGCCTCTTTCTTCCCTCAAAGTTTCCTCAGCAGCTCCAAGGTGGTCTCCTGTCACTCCTGCTGCACCTTTCTTTTAGTCAGGACTCAACACTCCTGAGCTTATAGCAGGTGATCCTTGAATATCAACCAGCAGCTTTGGGCCCCCGTGCCCTCTTGGGCTGTATCCCATGGAAACTTACTAATCAGGTTCCTGAAGAGGCCAAAGTCTGTTCTCTTGAAGTCCAGGGCAGTGAGCTTGCTGCATGCTCTTCTCACTGCCCTGAGGATCTTGAATTCGACCATCTATCGCATGATTGCTACAACAGCTTGTCTCATCAGAATAGCCTTTCAGATCTTAGTCACATGTATTTTCTGATTAGTCAAGTGTCTATTAATGATAGATAAGTGTCCATTAATTTACAGAAGTAATAAGAGCTCAGTCACATACAGCAGTAGATGATGAGAGAACACAAGTGAGCATTGTCCTGGCTTCAGCAGCAACAGCCATTTTTCTCTTCTGTAGTAGCTGGCGCAGTGCTGTGTTTCCGACTTTTGGCCTGGGAGCAGCACTGATAACACCAGTGTTTATAGTTACAGTTTAGAATGTTTTGGTTTGACCAAGGACTTTCTGAGTCTCATGCTTTGCCAGGGAGGAGGGGAAGCCGGGAGGAAGCAAGAGACAGAGCACCTGACCCAAACTGACCAAAGAGGTATTCCATAACACAGTACATCATGCCCAGGATGTAAAACTGGGGGCAGGAACCCAGAAGAGTTCAGTTTATGGCTCAGTCGTTGAGTTGTGAGCTGTTGTGTCCTCTTCCCTTGCATTTTCCCTGGTCATTATTGTTATTGGTGGTAGCAGCAGTGGTTTGTGTTACTTTAGTTACTGGACTGTTCTTATCTCAACCGGTGGGAGTTAAAATCTTTTGGTTCTTCTCCCCATTTTCCCCCCCGCCCCCAAAGTGGGAGGTGGGAAGACAGTGGGAAGAGTGACTGGGCCAGCAGAGAGATTTGCAGCTTAAACCACGATACACACCATCATCTTGTATGTGCTAAGCTTGTGATTTAGAGTGCTGCAGAAAAGAGAGTAGTTTCATTACCCTTTTGTATTTTGTCTGCTTTTGGCATTTATACAGAGCTGCAAAAGCTGACATCTGTCTGAAAATCAGTTAAAAAAATAATTCTGTATAGCTCTATACCCACAGAGGAAGTGCTGATTATCTGTGTTATTTCCAGGATAGCACAAATGAAATGCTTATCCATTTCAATTGCATAAACTTTACCCAGCTCCTAAAAGCCAGAAACAACCAAGTTTAAGTTTTTTTAGTGCTTCCAATGGCTATAGTTAAGGGCGCTGTGGGGTTTTATTTTGTTTTATTTCCCTTGGAAGCAACTATTTATTTATTTTCAAGCACAGCAAACATTTATCATAAATAAGAGTGATTATGAACCCCAGAGATGTGGCTCCGTTCTATTACATGATAAAGAGAAAAATAGAAGATTTTTAAAAGTTGCAACATCTGTATGATCTATTATTTTACATAATACAATCTAAGACTTACATAGTATTAAAGTAATCAAAAGAGATGAATGGGAATGCAATGCATATGAAAATGAGATGGCAAAGCCAACAGAGCTGTGCAGGAAAATGAAAGACACTAACCAATGCCCAGAAATGCAGCAGAAAAAAAATCACCAATGATTAATGAAGGTCAATCACCCAAGTCATCTTATAATGCTTTCTCTTTGTGATTTTAACATTTAAGTAGCAAATCAAATGCCTTCAAGGGATACTGCTGTCTCACTGACAAAAACTAATTGACTGTAAATACTGACTGAGCATATACACACCTTTTCTGCTTTAATTTAATTACCTTTCCTTTACCCTTTATGCATTATTATCATGATTCATATATTAAAGACTTAAACACATTTAGGGGAGCCAGTTTCTGTAGACCCAAAATTCTGCTTTTGTTACCTTACTGCCTGTTTTTAACACATTGACCTCAAACTGAACTATGTACTTGTTATATCAGGGATTACCTGGGATTTTAAGGTGGTCTACACATATTTTTAATATGCAATAGTAACTTCTGAAAACACACACAGTGTTAGAAGTCCACAAGCAAGAGTGATACCAGAATAAACAGGACCCAACTTATTTACAGCAGAACTTATTAGGACTTTCACAGAGTACCCATAACCTTCTCATAGGGTCCCAGGAAGGCCTTGTGCTCCTTACAGTGAAAGCAGGAGTGCTATACAGGGCACTTGAGCTTTCGTTACGTAGAAAACAGTATGAGCACGTTCGTTTCCTCTTCAAAAATCCCACAGAGGACAATTTGATCAAGCAAATTTTATTTGTAAAGCAGGCTGGACTGGAGTACCTAGTACCCCAGGATCAGTAAGATCTTACCTTCATGACCTCACAAGGTCATTGCAAATCAACCTGTTAAACATTAAATATCTATTTAAAGGAAAAAACAAAACAAAACAAAACAAAACAATGCTCCAAAACTTTTAACATCTTTAAAAATTCATCAGTATTTCAGATAATATGTTTAGGACAATTCTTAGTGTCTTATAGAGTGACCACATTCTGCTCAAACAAAGCCAAGTACATAGATATCAGGTTTTCTCCATTCTGAAAGGGTTTTTCTATGTTAATTTTGAGGAATACTTCATATTATTAACTAATAAAAATCCTCCTTTTTTAATTACCTTGTCAAACTATGAAAAGCTATTTAATGGAATGTTTTTTTAAATAATGGAAGATTTCAATAGGAGTTCAATTGTAGGCATGAATTCTACCTTCCATTCAATAGCATAGCCTTGGGCAACAGATTTCAGCTGAAAAGAAAAAATTATCTGAATGTTGCATGAAAAAGAATTATTAACCAACTACTAACTTATAAATCAGATTTTCTTAATATGCCCGTGGTAAATATCTGTGTCTTTGTCATTTTGCCACAGGTTGCAATATACTTATTTATCTCTGTGAAGAAGAGAGATGACCAGTGTTTTACAAAGCCACAGCTTTCTTTCTCTTTGATTAACCATGAAAGCCCATATTCACAAATTAGAAAACTTATACTGCCATTTTCCTTAATAAGCGTGAAGCAAAAATAAATCATGGCTTAGATGTCTTTGTTTCTCTTAGAGAAAACAAAGGCATCAAAACATTTAGAACTCTCAAAGAGACTTCCATATATATAAGAAATCCCTGCAAACTCTATCAGTCTATGTCTATAGTACAAAGTATTACAATAGATTATACTTTTATTCGTAATACCCTTCATATACTGCGCTTCTACATTAATGAGTGATGCTCATTGTACTCAGTGAAAAAGTCAGTGCTCAAGGAACTTTTGTTACCTACCTTTATACAATGCTCCTTTATACATATAGTTTAGTCTGTTTCTGTCACTATTAGAAAAGATTTTCTGCTGGACATGCTCCATCACACTGCAATGAATGCAAGGTCTTAGGTCATGCAAACATAGGTAATTGTAAGCATCTCTAACATCAAAAGGACTGAAATAGATGATACACATCAGTTACACAGATTAAAAAATTTCATTGTAGTAAGTTTTAAAATAGATTGCTGCCACCCAATCTAATGCTATGTGAGTTGTTCCCTTAAATCTGAAACTTCTGTATATGCACTTTTAATATTATATGTTTTGTGTTCTGTTTTTCTATGAAAAGCTTAACTATTTGGTATATGGGTCCACAGAGTGAATGGCAAACAGCAACGATAGCAAATGTAAATGTTTGGGTTTTTTTACTATATAATGTATAATAGCCAACATGTTCATTAGGTGGCTATGCTTGCTAATAAACAAATAAAAATGTAGTGATTGTTATGATTTACTGTAGGACATATATCTGATTGTAAGTGAAGGACCTTTAGGTTTTGAAATCTGTCAGTGTATCTTCCACATAAGGAACTGGAAGAAGCTCCCTCTGCATTTTGACATAGATTAAACCAGCTTCTATTTCCAAAAGACCAGTCATGATTATCACTTTCACTGGCATACAGTATTATTTATCACTTCTTTCAATATGTAAAATTGACTTTTTCTTCTTCACTGAGTGAAAGTTTGATCTAATCTCTTGCCTCTGTGCCTATTCTTCCTTATGTACTGTGGAGGCTATGTCTACCCATGGTTCTTTCTTGAGCTTCTGCTTATGTTGGCCTTTGTTTCTGCTCTGCATCCATGTTGATAAGTGCCATGGGGGCTTATATTATAAAAATGGGAACCAAAGCCTTTCACAGGTGAAGAGGACTCTTTATCCTCATGCTAACTAAATAATGCCTCTGAATGTCATTCTGTTTTCGAACTGGTCTGAAATAGTTTGGTAATGTAGGCAAAGAAACTCCAACACACCTGATATGCTATCCCGTTCTCTCCAGTCTTTCATACCTGCAGTAACTTGGCTGAATGTGATTTTGACCTGACTATAATATTCCATGTCACCTCAACACCTTCACCCAAAATGAGAGGGTCTTTACCTTCAATTTATTTTTCTATTTTCTTGAATAAACAGAAAATAAAACTGTAATTGAGAATACTTCAGCAATGGCAAACCCATTACATTTGCTCCACTGCCACTGTAAGTATTCTAAGTGATATTCAATATGCCAGTCTAGTCCGGTTCCATAGGAATTATTTGCTTCGTTTTATGAATATGTACTTTGGGAGTCTTTAATATGCAGATCATTGACACAGTAAACTGTAACACTTTTTGTGCTTTAGGCTATTATTAACCATTTGGTCAATAGCTCTGTATTAAAAAAAAATATACAGAACATATGATCCTCTTAATTTACATATGAGTATATGCACATCACATATGTATATTCAAAATTTCTTTCAAAAGCTAGCTAGCATATATCTGCAATTTTTATTTTCTTTAAGTCAAATGGACAATTTCATTTTATTCAAACAATTCAGCACTAATCTGAATTATGGACTAATATTTCTATCTGCAGGCAGCTTTTGAGATTTATTGATTTAAAAGTGCATAAAACAACTAAGGTAATATTTTAGCTGGAAAAATTCTAATTAGCATTGATACATACAAATGACCGAAAGAATAAGAACATGTTCCAAAATGTCATGGTGCAAGTGAAAACAGCTTCTGTCAGTCTAACTTAGTGGTCTAAAAGACAGCAAATACCCAGTGATGCTTACTTTTCTAGTATTGCAAAAATATTATTTTACCTTAGGTAAATCCTCTTGTAAGATTTTTTTTCCCCAAAAAATATAAATATAAGCAAAAATTTGGGTTCTATTAGCACCTGGCTCATGTGTGCTCCCTTGTAAAAGCACAGACTTATATCCCAAATTAATATACTTAAAAAGTAACATGAATCACTATATTTTTTCAAGTATCTTTGTTTCTAATAAATAGACCTATTAATCACATAGCTCTTTTGGTCAACTTTTCCCAGACTTTTCAAGGTTATCCTACAAAAGTGTCCTAGAACTTGATGTGCTAATTTCCATGATTAAATATAGGTTATGCCCATGAACTTCAGTTACTTAGAGATTATGTAAAATCTTCTCAAGAAAAAGTTATAATCCCCTTCCATGAGATGCAGTGAAATATATATACAAAACGCTTACTGAGAACCATTGTCAGACCTGGTCCTGTAGATGGGAAGCTTCATTAAAGTGAATCAGGTCCATACCTGAAGGACGAGTTCCTTCTCTACAGAACACAAAACACACTAGAAACATTTGCTTGCAGGTTACTTTAGGCATAACCAGGAGAACAGCTTTAGGGATGCAAAATAAATCACTGGGTTTGGCCTGAAATATTACTGTATCTTTTTCCTTCTAAAATAAGGGATTTGAAGAAGATTATATCAAGTAGATCATGTGCAGATCAGATTAGAAAGAAAAAGCTTCTTTTCAACTCATCTACTTTTGTGTAGCTTTATTCTGTTAACAGTTTCAATTCTTGTGTTAGAGATCCAGTGCTGCTAGATATTTCACAATTAGCAGTGAATTTCCTTTAGAATTAAAAATAAAAAAAAAAAAAAACAGGTGATTTTAATGTTTCCAGTATATTTTAACTGTAAAACATTTGTAATGAAATGGAGTGGTATCCTTTTGTTTCCTGTCTGCTTTTCTGACTAAAATGTCTCAAGGCGTTTTTGTGTCAAGTGTGCCCTTTTGTAATGCTTGATCTTTCCCAGACTAGCCTCATATCACTTTGTAGCTACTAAAAATACAATTTGCCTTTTTCTTAAGGCAAGTTTAAACTTAAATTTTAGCCCTTTTTCATTAGACACTCATTGATTAATTTCCAGTGTCTTCTGATTTAAAGC
>JASSUY010012971.1:18463-33907 GCA_032466535.1 Forpus xanthops | reverse complement strand
TGGTTAAACTTCATGAGGTTGGCATCAGCCCACCTCACAAGCATGTCAAGGTCCCTCTGGATGGCATTCTTTCTCTCGAACGTATCAACTGAACCACACAGCTTGGTGTCATTTGCAAACGTGCCGAAGAACAAGCTTATTTCTATTGTTTGGGGTTTTTTTGGTTTTTTTTTTGTTTTTTTCTCAAATATTTTAGAGTACAAAAATTTGGGAATAGAATGCGAAACAGTGAAGTGGCACTGTGTCTCCACTTTGTAAGGAGGATTCTGAGCACTTGCATCCTCCTTTCTTTCCACGAGGAAGTAGTGAAACTGTCATCCATATTTGTCTTGTCTTGCCTAGAATCATTTTCTAGATGCTGTTGTGGTTCATGCCATTTATGTGCAAAGAGGCCTCTTTGCACCAAAAGGAGTTCTACTTGACCAACTTGATAACCTTGCATGATGAAGTGGCTGGCCTGTTAGATAAGAGGAGAGCAGTGCATGTTTTCTTCCTGGACTTAAGGAATGCCTTTGACACTGTCTGCCATAAGATCCTCAAAGACAAGCTGTTGATATATGGGCTGGATAAGCACAGTGCAAGTGGGAAAACAGTCTCAGAGGGATCAGCAGCACAAAGTCTAGGCAGCTGGTAGCAAGTAGTGTACCCCAAGTGTCAATGCTAGGCCCAGCCATGTTTAACATCTTCGTTAATGATTTTGATGGTGGGGCAGTGTACTCTCAGCAAGATTGCAGGTTATATAGACATGATACTGAGAGAGGTGTTTTTACATGCAAGATGGTTGTGCTGCCATCCAGAGAAACCTCGGCAGGCTGGAGAAGTGGGCTAACAGGAAGTACATCAAATTTAACATGGGGTACTGAGAAGTCCTACAAATGGTGAGGAAGAACCCAAGGCAACAGTGAATGCTGAGGGGTGGAAAATAGCATGGCAGAAAAGGATGTGGGGCTCCTGCTGAATTTGAAGTTGAACATGAGCCAGCAATGTGCTCTTGCAGCAAAGGCAGCTTGAAGGTTCTCCTTTTTTGTAAGCACCGTTAGTTCCTTAGTAAACTTGATGGGAAAGAAAGTAACCCAGTGGAACTGGGTTTTCATTTTGGCCCCAAAACCTTTCACCATTCTGACACAAAATCTGGCACTAATAAATTTGAAATCCTTATTAATAAGTTCTTATAGTCAGTAGGTCTAAGTAATGCAGTGAACTTCATCAGTGTAATTTGTAACTCAGAACCCTCATCATTTTTGCAGCAACATGACTTAACACTGATAGGTGAACAGCATTGGATTTTTCATGATTCTAAAGTATACTTTTTGAGATCTTGAACATGCTGGTGTGAACCTCTAGTCCATGAGATATGCAGTGATGTAAAAGCAAAAACATCTGCCACAGAACTGGGGGTGAGCTGTTGGTTGAGTTTAGCAACAAAAGAGCCTGGAGAAGAACAGATCTTTCCTACGTAGTACCTCAGTACCCCCACTAGCTCAGTGAGAATTTAAATGGAAGAGTTGTGTACTACACCTTTGTGACAGAGCTTCTGAAGATTAAACCAAATAGCTTGATTTTGCTATACTCAGCTCAGAATACATCTGATGAGTGATTTCATTTTGGTTATCAAATAAAAAAAAAAACAAACCACCACCACTATCTAGAACCGTATGTAAAACTTGAATGCAGGATGGCACATTTGAGGAGTTTCAGTTTTTAATACAAAGATGCTTGAAAACAAAAGGTTTCTAATAAGCCTTTTGTCTTACACATTATAAGTATAATGTATAACTGGAATAAATCTAAAGATCAAAGACTTGCTTTTACTGAGACTATGTGTTTTTTAATTATGGTAATAAAATGTAGTCGATTCAGGAGTTTAAATTTATATCATGAAATCACTCATTTTCTTATGTCATTTAATGCAAAATGGGCAGATTTACAAAGTTGAAGTGTAACTAGCAGTATTAGCTGGAGTTTTGTATTCATCACCCTGCATGTTATGAAGTCATCCAAGTTTTGAAATTGGATGTATGTTTTTAAATATTGTCATTTCTGTGCCAGTTCTACACTTGCTTTAGTCAGGTGTGAGTAAGCAGAAACATTTTGGCATTTTGAGGCATATTCCTGCAAAAAGTATCTCCCCGCTCTCTATTACATCCAGTTTCTAGTTTGATGATTTGTAGATGTTGTGGTTTGACCCCAGCTGGAAACTTAAGTACCACACAGCTGCTCACTCAGCACTGGTGTATTATCAGCACTATTCGCACACCAAATCCCAAACACAGCACTATACCAGCTACTAAGAAGAAAACTAAATCTATCCCAGCTGAAACCAGGATAGTAGAGCTGTAACATTTAACTTCTATTATATACTAGGGGAAACTCTTAACTTTCCTCTTTCTTAAGGAATCCATGTCTGTCTGTATAATGAGGCTGCATGCATGCGAACACACAAAATTCACAGGGCTCTGGTTAGCTGGGGGTATGAATTAGCAGAAATAACAGACGGGAACTCCAATCATGAGAACTAGAAAGTAATGTTCTACATGCATATGCAGAGGATTTCAAAGGTATTGGGAGGTTTTAAAGTAGAAAGCCTTGGCTGCAATTTTTAGCAAATGAGTTATAACACAAAAATAAAAATAATTGAACAGAACATCTTGATTTTGTTTTGCCATTTTGTAAATATGTGCATAAAGAGTAGAGGAGAATGAGCTGATGAAATTTAGACTTCAGAATGGCTGTAACAAGGATACTTCTACAAAAGCTAAACAATTACAGGGTTAGAAATGTTCTCCCAGATCCAAACCTGACTCTTTGGCTAAGAGCCACCAAGGAGAAGTGGACAATTTGGGCTATGGAGAAAGGTGTCTTGAGGTTCTGCATCAGATCCAGTGCTGTTGGGAGTGGTGCTGGCAAAGTGTCCCACTGCCAGTGTGGCCTTATTTCAGTTCCCTTAACTGCACACATGCCAGGAGCTGAAAGAGCATAGCTAGCTAATAACCTTAAGTTTTTACTGGAATGTTTACCTTAAGAAAGTCATTTTACCTTTCTTCACTCAAACCTTTTTAACTATGTGGCAGCCAAAAACAGATGAAACCTGAACTATTTAGAAAACTCTGCCCTTTGAATGTTGAGCCTCCCAGCAGCACAGCCATGCATATTCACACTTACATGGCTGTTAACTCTGCCTCATATCCTGAGGCAGGACTTTGGGAAACAGAGGAAAATACGTATATTTTCCAAGCAGATTGATAAGCTTTCACATTAAGGCTGTCAAGTGGATTTTCAGGGTAGCAAATAAAAGACCATGTGTTTCAGAAATGTTTTTTAGAAACTTACTGCTTATTACTTGATACTGCCTTTCAATTGTTTTTTTTTCACCCTGTTTTTATAGAATTAACTCTGGTTTTATTACATTCCTGGCTGTTGCCTCACTTTCTTTCTCAACTGTTGATTTTATGGCATAATAAATAATACAAACTATGCATGTTTCTGGATTTATGCACTATGCTTAAAAAGAATTGCTGCCTCTACTTAAATATAGGTACTACATTCACTTATTGATGTTCTTATCACTAAAGGCCTCATATTATAAAACATGTGACATGATAATTCAGTAATTTCTTTCTGATGGCCTGTTCAGTAGCCTGTTACTTTACTGAGTGCCTCTGGGGAGCCAAGTTTGGTCTCAACCGTTTAAAAAGCACATTCTGAAGATGAACCAAAAATGGTGCAAAAAAGTAGAATTGACTTTTCTGAGAGCATGCATGCACACCATTTTGGTTTAAGGCGATTTTGCCAATGCTAGCAGCACTGCTCAAGAGTTTTCTTTGGATCTCTATGAGGCTATCTGGTTTATCCTTCAATATTGGTCTAGAGGGGGGAATAAGCTTGAAATTTAGATTGAAATCTTAAATATGTATGCTAATGTTCACACCTTTTAGTAGTATTGCAGTATTTTACCATGTACTGAGAAATATTCTTTGTCATCAAATATTGTAAATATTGTATTGGGTTTTTTTCAGCATGGACACAAAAAAAAAAGCATTTTAAAACTTGGCATACTTGGAAGATTTTAAAAATGCATGAGACAAAATACCGATAGACAGTGGTTAATGATTTGATAATAGTGGTTTCTTTGTTACCCACAGCTTCAACTAAAAGCAAAGCAATGATGAACAGTAATATTTACCTGGCAGGTCTGAGCCCTTACAGTCCCAGGAGTGAACCTTTGCCATTTTTCAGTGACGTAGATTGTAGTTTGATATGCCTATTCACATTGTTACATTTCTATGGATTTGAGTGTCTCCCACAGAGTTTGATATTGCCTGAAGATCATAGTACAAAAATGCTTCTTACACGAGCTTTTACTTTAGAAGAATCTGCATTTGTACCCATCAGCAGCTTTATCCTGTAAATTGGTAAATGCAGAAGTTAAGAAGCAGTGGTTACTGTCTGTGCTGTATCACTCTTTCTCCACTGTATTTCTTCCACTTTTGAACAGAGCTATTTTTTTTTGTAAGGAGCTTAGGTGGGCTACCACTGCATTCTTCTGCCTGCGTACCTATGCTCGATGCCTTGGTTTTACCATGATGCTGCAGACTGAAATTCAGCAGCAAAGCCAGAGGCTGATGTTCTGCTACTGGCTATTAGTGTAAGAAAGTCTTCATTACCTCTTCCCAACACTACCACAGCTAAGTGTTGCATCAATAAAACTCTGGAACTGCTGTTTCAATTCTAGAATTAGTTTCCAGGTGTCTTGTTGCATTATTGGTATCGCACATTCTTAAAGAGTTTATAGTTGCTGGCTTGTCTATGTCTGGGCAATGGTGGCTTTCCAGTGTCCTTTACTAAGATGCTTTAGCGTCTAGCGTTGTTGGGGATTAAAATACTTTTTTGAAACTGGTATTTAAGTGCATGTAGATTTTTACTTACACTTTCTGACGTAAAGTCCTGCTCATTGTGCTTTCTTCCTAACAGTGTGTTGACAGAGACGTTTCTCTTCCAAATCTTTTGACTTTTATCTCAGAAAATCCAATGCTTGTACTTGTCTTAGAAGCATCAGATCTACAAAACATGTCCTGTTGGAAAGAAAAAGGATAATAAATATGCTTATCTATGGTTTGCTTGATCAGGCTTATTTCTTATAAGCAAGTAAGTATGTGTACTAGAACAGAGCCCAGTATAAAATTCTTCTGCAGACAGATTCAAACTTGTAGTTATGACAAAAATGCATGTTTCAAAAGATGGAAAGGAACAGATGAGGGCTAAGAACAAACCTTTCAGAACAAATCTGTAACCTTCATCCCTTCCACTGATTTGCTTGCTTTTTGATTCATACATATTGAGCACTTTTCCCACTTCAGAGTAATGCAACTGTCCCTAACTCATGCCAGTAAGTACTTTACATTGGATGGGTACAGCATATGAAATTTAAGTTTCCAAAAGAAACATTAATCCAGTAACTTTTTCCTTGTGCAGGTTTTATATTATGAAGACTTTACAATAGATATAGTAGTATATTAGAATATTTAAATAAGAATATGAAATAAAAAATATGCACTAAATAACCAGAAAACTTTTACATCGGCATTTGCCTTTGTTTTAATTGTACAAGCTAGAGGTGGTATTAACACATGATTAAACATTTACTTTTCTGGTTTGATTAAAAACAATTGCATGTGCTTATTATAGTTTAAGTGGTTCCCATTGGCTCTTGAAGCCTTTCACTTCAGTGAAGCAAATGGGATGTGGTAGATTTGAGTTCCAGTCTTCATTGCTCATTTCACTTTGACCAATGAGTTCTCTGCAAGCCTGAGTTGACAAAGCTCATAGGTATTAGTTTACAGAGTAGGGCTATATCATTAAAAAAATTATCCTTTTAGAACTGATAGCTTGTTGATATTACACAGTGTTACTATTATTGGAACAGTAAGGCTTAATTTATTAGCCTTCATTCAAAATATTTGAGAACTGAATTACTGAATGCAATTCTGAAAGGTTTTTAGGTATCATTCAGCACTTCTAAAACTGAAGCAAATTCCAGCTTCCAAGTCTTTTATTATTTCTTTTTTCAGTTGCCTGTAACTTTTCTTTTTAGTGATCCCAGCAGCCAGGGGGGAATGCAGGGGAGATACAATCTTGCCAAATTTCTTTTGGCTGTTTTAAATGCAATTTTATTCAAAACGTGCTTGGAATTGCATTACAAATTAAAAAAAAATAAAAAGGAAGAAGAAAACAAAGCACAGTATCGGCACTAATACCATTTAAGAAGTGTTGAAATTACTCTCTTACTGTGTAGCAATCACTCCCAGCAGTTGGTGAAAAAAATAACCTGAAGAGTTTCTTTCCTCTCTGTTCATTCTATTCACAGTTACACTGGTTGAAACCTTTTGCTAACTCAGCTGACACACCGGCGTTTTCAAAGACATGGGAATGTCATCCACTTGCAGAACAATGTGAATAGCTTCAGAGGCTGACCTGTTGTGTGCACAGGGGAAGGTGTCACTCTTGAAGAATCGCTACCTTAGGGAGGCAGCTTGGCAGTAGTTATAATGGCCAATAATGCTACAAAATCTACAACGGCAACTGAAGAATATTATACATGATAGAAACAGGAGGGTTACTTAGATAGGCATAATATACTGTAGTTACTGAAGTATAAATGGCTGTGAAAGAAAGGTCCAGATTTTTCTCAAGCTGTGTCTGCTATATACCATACATTGTATTTAAAGGAGATAGCATCATGGTAAACAATTGTAGGCACCTTGGTGCAGGAGGTGAGGGTGTATGGGAGTTAGGGAGACAGTGGAATGGCCAGAGAGTCCGACTAGGAGAATGGGGAATGTGGCAGGAAGGAAGGAACCGGCCCCACACTGTTGGAATTACTTGCTGCTATGTTGGTCACTTGGGAATACTGGCAGTTGCCACAAGCTAAAAGCAGCCTTAAGCCCTGCAACCTAACACTGTTTTAGTTATCTTTGTTCTTATCTGGAATACCTTTGCTTTTCAAAGTCATTAATAATCAAGACCTAGAAGTAGAAACTTTTTTTGTTGTTTTTGGAAATGATCCTAGCTGAAAAGTGATGCATTCACAAGCACAGTGCTTCTGGTGTCAGTGTGAATAGTGAGCTCAGCTTGCTCCATCTCAGAGGAACAAGGACCGTAGTTTCCTGGCTTGACAAGTCTGTACCCCAACTGTTCCCTGCAAGTGTATCTTATAGTTCTGTTCTGGAACTCTGCTATTTTTGCCTAAAACAAGGTTTAAAAAAAATCACCCTCACAGCTCAGCTTAAAAGGCTGAAAGTTATCTAAGCTTAGTTTGCATATATTTAGGGCAGCTTGCAAAACCAGAGTTTATTGGTGTGTAGTATTACCCACTCTGTGACCTTTCTTAGCAAAGGAAATCTAGTGGGATCTTACCCTGGAGTCATAGTAGTAGTTTCCCTCTCTCTGGTTTCATTTGGTCTCCCAGGGAGAAGTAATAGTCTCCCATGTGACAGTGGGAGAAGATGTTCACCTTAAGGACATGGACTGAAAATAAATCTGAAACACATTTCCAGCACATAACCCAGCTCCTTACACTGAAATTACCCTTTGAATTTTAAAGGGGTTGCAGAGTCTGTGAGCAAGTCTTGGGCTACAAAGACCATCAGATGGCTTATACTGTTCTTGTGTATTTCAGTAGAAGGTGCGGGAAATACAGATTTAATTCTTTTATTCAAACTCAGTAGATGGTTTGGGACAATTAATTTCCAATTGTTTCCCAGTGGAGCCTATTTACTTGTATATTAATGAGGCACAGGTGTTAGGCCCCTGGTGCCTGCATGCCTGGGAGGCATATTTAGGTTGTTTATCTAGTCAGCCATAGGTACTGCAAGGTACTCAAGCTTGCCTTCAACAGTTTATACAGTGAGGCTTTTTAATTTTTTTGATGCTTTTTTAAACCTGCTAGCACCTGTTAAAATTTTAAAACTGATCATGTAGAAAGAAGTAGGAATGATTTCAATAGTAAATAGCACTAAATGTTGAAGAAAGTCATCTTCTATGATGCTTAACTGCCCAGCTTGACATTAGGAAGAAAAGAAGGTTCATTTAAGCAAATACATCATGTGAAGAGCTAATACAGTCAACAGTATACTTTTCTGTTGCATATTTTTGGAATAGGTACTTCTTTGTCTACAGCTGAAACATGAATGTGCTTATATTAATATTCATTTTTCTTGTTTATTCACTGAACTGCAGTACCAACATTTTAGAGGAAATGGAATAGCCTCCATAGACATTATGAATTTCAGTAGCTGGCATAATTATAGCGATCTACATATTCATTAAATCCAAAGAAGAAATGTGTCCAAAAAGACAGCCATGCGTTTAGAAGTGGTACACAACTAAATATATACATTAAAAAAAAGTTCCTTTCTTGGCTTATCCGATACTGTGTAATGTCATGTAGTCCTTAAATCAGCTAAAGCTTTTTGTTTAAATGTTCATTCCTTTTGCTTTTGCACACAGCAAAGAATGGGAAGAACTATTTGTAAACAACAATTACTTGGCAACTATACGGCTGAAGGGGATTAATGGGCAGCTGAGAAGCAGCAGGTTCCGTAGTGTTTGCTGGAAGGTAAGAAGAGAAAATATTTATTTACAGTTTGTGGTTGCAATATATCAACACATTACATGATGCGCTGGAAGATTATTGATGCAAAGAATCATGAATTTTCCGACAGACTTCATCCCAGTGTTTTCCTACTCATTTTTATAATTCATAGGACTTTTTCTAATCTTACCGAGTTGCCTCAAAGCTGAATTGCAGGTGATAGTAAAATGTTCCTAGGAAAGATTATCCTTGTGCTGGGTGGTGTTTAGGATTGAGTGCCACACATCATCTCCTCTCAGTCTCTCTGCAGTGAAGTTGTGCACTGGAAATAAAAATGAAGTTTTGTCTCAAAATTTATGTTTTGTGTAACTTGGGACTCCCTTAAAATCAGTCTCATGCTTCTTCTAGCAGCTTTTCCCAGTGAAATGAGATAGTGAAGACTGAATAGAGAAGGAAGTCAGATCTTCCAGTATTAAAACACAACGGGTCCTCAGAGGTCTCTTACTATTTTTTTTAAAGTTGCAGGAGAAGGAAGAGAGAAAGAAAGCAACATAATACTTTGATGCTATATAAAGTCCAAAATAATTTTGTTGCACTGGCATCAGGTCTTCTCTTGTGCACTAACTATGACAGTAGAGAACATTTTCCCTAGTAGAGTTACTGTATGTTAGCACTGATAATTCAAATTACCTCACTTGGAATTTCTCAAGCTTCGCTTTGGCATAAAGACCTATAAAAAGAAAATGAAAATATTCTTTGTATAGGAATGAAAGAAATTTGAAATTTGAAATGTATGTAGCAGTGAACAAATTTAAAGTTAATGAAAATACTTCCTTCAGGAGGCCAGATGAATGTATGCCACAAGCATTATTTTCCAGCCTGCTTCTTCTTCAGCCTCTGAATTAGGAGGCCATAACTCAAAACCCTGAACTAACAAAAGCATCAAGTCCCTCACTGTCCACTGATTAAGTCAAGGACTGGTTTTATTTTAGAAATCAGATTGGTTTTATTTTCATGTCCACATATGGGTTAGGGCTCTGGCTTAGGCTGCCTGTTTCAAAAATACTATCTGTGGTTTTGTTAAGTTCTGAAATATTTTTAGTAATTTGGGAAGTTGGTTTTTTTTTTGTTTGTCAGCATTTACTGCTTCTTAATACTTTAATGCGTAAATAAAAATATTTTAAAAACAAGAAAATACTCTGTGTTTTTTTCTGTATTTTCTATGCAATTAAATGTTATTTTCCAATAGATTCTAGCCATTTTTGAACAGAAATGTGAACTGTGATGTCAGCATTCTCAAGGATTTCTTGCAAAATTGACTCTCTTAATTGTCTTGCAGAATTCTAGAGTGTTTCGTTTCTATAGATTAAGATTTTCCCTTTCCACAATTCTTAGGTAGAGCATATCTGAGTGTTTAGTTTCTGCTCTGCGTTCATGCTTGATTTTAAGCAAGTTGCATTAGGTCATCAATGTTCTGTAAATAGCTTCTAGTTTTATACCTGTATTTTAATTTTTTTGCATTTTCTTTTTGCCTTGGAAATCTCAATCAACTCTTCTGAAGTTGTGACAGTTTACAAAGCTTGTGTTAGTGGCTTCAGTCATCTTTAATGCTTTATTTGTACAATAGAACTGCTACTATTTCTACCTTCTTGTTTAATGACAGGAATATAATAAAGCCAGGGGTATCTTATAGGTCTCTGCTTTCTTCTTACATGTAGAGTACTTCATTCATACATGTAGAGTACTTCCTTCTCCTTGCTGAGATGGTTTATGCTGTCTGGTAGGATTTATGTGGAAAGCTCTGTTAAATACTTGCAACCTAATGGATTCGTCTTGTTTTGTTGATAGTTATTTCTGGAAGTTCTACCCCAAGACAGAAGTCAATGGATTAAAACCACTTCAGACTTAAGAACTTCTTACAATAAGATCAAAGAAATTGTAAGTTGGCACAAAATAGGTTCTCTACTCTCATGCTTTGACTTAGGCATTAATACTTATAGTCTAGCAGAAGAGGATTTGATTTTTTTCTCTTTTTACCCAGCACATTACAAACCCTCGGAAAGCGGGACAGCAAGATCTGATAATCAACAACCCACTGTCTCAGGATGAGGGGGTGAGTTGACCCTTGTTTCTATCAACACAAATGCTACTAATATTATCATCATCATTCTGACACAAGTTGAGTTCTTGCTGAGGAAAGCAAAATGGCAAGTGCTAAAATCTCTCCTGAATTTCCAAACTGACTTGTGTTAACAATTGGTTCACAGGCTCAGCTGAACAACCAGAAATGCTCATTTCCACATTAATGTTCTGATTTTTCAGGGAGGTTGTGATGAACAAAAAAATCAGCGCTGGACTGCAGTCCAGTTTCACAGCGTATGTTTTCTTTAACTGATGTGTCATTTTACTGCTGTGTTTTTTCATTTTATATGTAAAATGGCTTTAGTTGAAGGAGTGTTTAAACAGTCAATATGAAGGGAATGCTGTTAACAGCAAGTACCAAAGGACCCTCTTCTGGAAGGCTGTTCAGCCTTGGAAGTTTTTCTCCAGCAAAAATAGAATTGTTCTGTATCTTGAGTTGTATATATGCTGAGTTAATGTTTAAAGTACCAGGCTGCAAGATAGGCTTTTCTTCCAATGTTTTTAATTCTTTTTCTTTATCGTTGAACAAAATAAGTTTCTTTTCTAATCAAAAAGGAACCAGCTTCAAATTGAAAGATCGAGATTTTAAAGAAATATTAAATATATGGTAAAAGTATTTGGCCTGACTGTCATGAAGTGCACTGAAATTAACAGGATCTCCTAGTAGCTTGGTATTTTCAAAGTCATGACACTTTGAGTAGGGCTAACATAGATTTGGGGGCTTAATTTTGAACAATTTTTTTGTTTGGGTGGTTGTTTTTTTTATGATGGTTTTCTGGTGCATTTTCTGATACCTGAAAAGCTCTTAAGTATTTTAAAGCACATATCTTTACTCTTTTCTGTTGTTACCATCTTTGAATTTTTTCTAAATCAAAACTTAAGAGCAACTTAATACCATGAAAATAATTTCTTTGGTTGCATAAAGAGATTTACACCTGTAAAGACTGTCACAGGTATCATTGGTGATACTATTTATACTTCCATTTTGTTCTCAAACAGAAGCCCATATTTTGTTTGTAGTGTGGTACTCTGCTTTCTGTTTGATGCAGAAGATTTTATTGTTGAGACATGGAAGTGTTGATAGGCATGCTGCTGGCAATGCAGCCAGTATGACTGTGCATGCCATTAAACTGTTCTTGCATACAGCTGGACAGAAAGTTGTGTCAAATATAAAAGATTTAAAGTATTTCTGCTTTAGTTTGGGATCATACACAGCGACTTAACCTTCTTTCTGCCTGTGATGTCTTTTAGAAGACAAGGGGTGGCATGTCAGAGTATGTGGCAGGGGATTCATCTATAAAACAAAGCCACAGGCCAAATCAGGCATAGGAATGGCGAGCAAAGTGCCTTTGAGCGTCTGCAGTGACTTAAATCTTTTACTCTTTCAGTGTCCTGGGTTTTGTTTCCTCTTCACATGCAGATTCTGTTTCCTTTATGCTTTTCTGTGATGGACTGGGATGGGAGCAGGGCCAAGGAAGTTTCAAAATGTGATCTAGCTGCATGAAAAGAGCTGTGAATTAAAAAGATACTAGTTTTATGTCAGACATTGTCAAATATACGAATACTATTATAGTTTAGGGTTTTTTTTAATAGTTTGTAGCACAAATATAGAAGCTAATTAACTTTTTTTTTTTTTGTTATTTTACCTTTATCTGCTAGATAGCACTAATTTACTTCCTCTTTCCTTTCTATGGATCATAAGCCACCATGGTAATGAACTGTTTCTGCAATTCTGGAAGTATTGTATTACCTCTCTTTGTACAGTATTTCAGTTACTGGTGCTGCTGCTATCTGAAAACTAACCTGCATTAGAAGTCTGCTGTAGATTTTATTCAATGTTTTGATCAATATGGCCAAGCTACTGTCTCATTACGATAAAGAACAGGCTTTGCAATACTTTTTTCTGGAGTATACAAACAACAACATTTGCTGACTTCTGTAAGGTTAGCTTTTGCAAAATACTGGTAAACAAGGCAAGGAAATCACAGAAAGAATGGAAATCATCATAAGCGCACATACAGAAGGAACTAAACCTACTTTGAACTCATTTATTTAATTTATTCTGTGTCAACAGTGAGCTTTAATATCCTGGTTTTCTCCACCACAACTTTTTTTTAGAATGGCTAGTCTCAATCTGCCCTGCATAGGAGTATGTCATCTTCATATGCCTCCACCAAGACAAACTAGCTTAATTCCAAATAATTTCTCAGTATGGAAATTGTGGGAGCATCCGTTTAAAGCACATACATTTGTAGGAGGAATGTAGTACGGTACAGCACCTTTTGTTCCAGGCATGAACTACTGAATTTTTTTCAGTTGAGCTACTGGTTCTAGTAAGTTTTAATTTACTCTGCCTTTATAAATAGTCCTCGTAGATCCCTTACAAGTAAATCACAGACCAACTATCCAGTGAGCAACTGGGGTGAGCCTAGAACAAGGATCCAGGAGCTTGAATGTTTTCATCTCTCTTCTAAACTGATTTTCTCAGATTCATTGGCCTGATTCACCGATGTTACTTCATTGGGCTGGTCACAAATATATATGCCTATACTGATATACCACTCTACAAGGAATTTTGAGGATTAATTAGTAAGATTTATACAGTACTTTGCTGATGTAATATATAAGCCCGAACTATTAGTAGAAGTCTCTATTTCATACAATTATTTTTCCTTATTTTAGAGTCTTTGGAATAAATTTTTCCAGGATAAAGAGCTTCGAGCAATGATTGAACAAGATGTGACGAGAACGTATGTAGATCTTTACAGAAATTTCTATATGTAAATTTAGATTCTGCATTTTTATGTGTTTTATATTATATTGTGTTTTCTTGACTTTGGTTAGCATAAATGTCAGGATTGTTGAACATGAATGTGTGGAAACATACATTAAATGTATAAAAATACAGCTCTCTTGGTGTGAAAAATGAGAAAATTGAGTTAAACATTAGACCCTGGAGATTTACTGGTATCATTGAAGAAAAGTTCTTCTACATTAAAATATTAAGAAATGTACTACTATGAGAAATTTAAAGCACAGTTTCACGTATGAAGCAAAGGGAAAGTAAGAGAAACTAAAAGGTCTTTTAACTAATTTATCATTATAAAAAAATCGAACATATCATTTTCTTCTTAGCAATCAATAATTAAAAAAATAAACAGTTTGTAATTAATAAGGGAAATGTCACTCATCTAGAGAAGTTGAGCATTTCTATTTTTATTTCTGCTTTTCTAGTGTTATTTGTCACTTAGGCCTTTTAAAATTTGTCCTAATATTACTGTGATTATGTTTTCATCTTCTTGGCCCTTAGGTCATTCCTGTTGAGGAACTTGTTTGAGTTAGAACACTCAGTTCCTGAAAACATTTCTTTTCAGAGTGGAAGCATTGATTGATGTGTAAATCTAATTAAATTAAATTACTGGTTTGCTACCATGTGAAATTTTACTGTATTGCAAATATTTTTCCTTATAACTTGAAAAAAGTGGTGATAGTCATAGATTTTACAAATCCCAAGCTCACACATTTTCATTTACAGAAACCAAGTCATGCAGAAGAAATCATTGCTGCCTGGTTTTGGAATATTTTATGTGTCCGTCCCTAGACCCATTCTTGAATGCATTTTGCCATGAGATGTATAATTAAAATCTGAGTATGCTTTCATGTGCATTCTCACAACAGATGGTATTTTTTGTTTGTTAAAGGAAACAGATCAGGATGTTCTAAGATTAAAATATATACGTATCTAAACTATAATTGGAGAATGAAAAGTTCTATGGGGGTTATGTTGGATGTCAGATTGTTATTTAAAAATATGTATGTATACACTAAGTCTATGGAAAGTGTCAGGGTGAGTAATATTCACTAATATCAGTAATAGTGTCCAAAGGCATTTCCATTTATGTATTTGTATAAAATAATGTCTACTTGAAACAATAACAGCATACATTATGTCATCAATATCAAAGTAAATCAGACAATGAAGGAGCAAAATTAAGCATCAAAGTAACATGAATTTATTTGATAAACTACATGTATTTATAGAAACACTTGTTGTTTGCCTAATCATAAAACATAGCATGCAGTTTATATATACATATGTATCTGTTTGTAAACTATCAGTATAAGAAGCAATAAGTTCTATATTCCTTGGCTTTGGAATGTAAGTACTCTCTATTACATCTCGTCCTTTTCATTCCAATTCTTTAAATACATTTCTGGATCTGTCATTAACTTACAGTGCTTTTTATGATAGCTTAAAATGATTTAGTATTATGTTAAGTTACATAATCATTACCTTCTAGCTTCTGTTTCTTATTTAGGGAATATTTTATATTCTTTATCACCGAGTTCAGTACTCCATCATCCAACAGCATCAAGTAAATAATGCTATAGAGAGTGATACTAACTGCACAGAGTAGGAAACCTCTGCAAATCAAAGCAGTTAAAAATTTAACTTCATAATGACCTTATTAGAAGTCTCTGAAGTGTAGTCATAATAGGTGGGAGAAAATGGGTAGAAATATGCCTTTAAGCTTGGTACTGGTTTAAATTGGTTTGCGTGTATGTGTATGTACCTGAAAGTTTCTAGGACACAAATCACATCTTCCTAAAGTAAATGTCTAGTATTAAAGAACCGGCTGGATGGCCGCACGCAAAGAGTTGTGCTCAATGGCTCAATGTCCAGCTGGAGACCAGTAACGAGTGGTGTCCCT
>JASSUY010012971.1:7740-18363 GCA_032466535.1 Forpus xanthops | reverse complement strand
GGACTCTTCATGAGGGACTGTAGTGATAGGACAAGGGGTAATGGGTTCAAACTTAAACAGGGAAAGTTTAGATTGGACCTGAGGAAGAAATTCTTTCCTGTCAGGGTGGTCAGGCACTGGAATGGGTTGCCCAGGGAAGTTGTGAATGCTCCATCACTGGCGGTGTTCAAGTCCGGGTTGGACATAGCCTTGGGTGTCATGGTTTAGTGGGAGGTGTCCCAGCCCATGGCAGGGGTTTGGAACTAGATGATCTTAAGGTCCTTTCCACCCCTAACTATTCTATGATTCTGTTAAAGTCTGGTAAATCACACTGTAGAGTAGTATGTTTTTCTTCAGCAATTACAAAGGGCTTCTAGGTACTTGAACCTAACTGAGCTGTAGTCACCTAAAGTCAGGTTACGCAAGCCATAATGTCTAAATACAATTTTTTTCTGGTTGCATAATACGAATTTCCAGTATTTCGAAGGGAAGTAGGGAAGGATTTGGTTGAGCTAGTCCTAACTCACCAGTGATCAACAGTTCCACTTAGTCACCTGACTTACTTTTTTATGGGATTTGAGAGGTTCAGAACGGATTTTCCTTCAGCTGACTAGAACACATACATCTGAGCTGGAACCAAATACCATCTCTATCTAAGTGAGAAGCTTCTAAAAATGAGGGCGGAAGAGAGGGTAAGCAGGGTTTACTATAAATCAAGTAAAAACCTTACTTTAAATGTAGATAGCAGTATCAACCAAGTTATGACTATGATTCTGCATTCTATTGTTCTACTAAAAAAGGAAGGTGCATGAACTAGCACCATAGTAACTCATAAGTGACTTAGGAATGCAGTGATTAATTACTGTCAGTCAGAAGATGTACCAAGAAACAAAGAAGGTTTATTTTGAGATGATTAAGCAGCTAAGTGATAAAGAAGAATTTTTGAAAACATTCTCCAGAAATGGAGAAATCAGAAGATTGGCAGATGCAAGAGCATCTAGCTACCAGTCAAAACAACACACCAGTCTACTTGCTGGCATCACTTTGTGCATTTAAGATTATAAATGGTTAGGTTTTGTTATCCTCTTTCTCTTTGCAGTATTTTAAACAACAAAATGCTTAGGGAGCATTCCCTGTAGACTAATCAAGTGGATTTCTTTTCTTCTGTAATACTGTTTTTATGTATCGGTCTACCTAATTTTTGCTGCAGAAGTAACAGTCACAATTTAGGGCAGTGGAAACTGTGGAGATGAGTAGTGGTGGGTGCTGCTGTTTCAAAGTCCATCTCCCAAATAACAAAAAAGAAGTCCCAGACCAGCCCATAAAAAAGGTAGTGAGGAAGGCAGCTGCATCCTTCTTAAACATGTAGGAGAGATGGGAAGAAAGAGCAATCCATTAAGTTTCAGAAGACAAAATCTAGTTTCTATGTAAGAAGATAGACTGCTGGAAGGAAGATCTATTTTTATACACCAGTTTATTCCTTTTCAAGAAAAAAGTGAGCAACGAGGGAGGAGTGGGGAGTTATTATCCTTTACCAAACCTTTGCAAGAGCTTCTTGGTTTTTTTCTGGTTTAGTATCTTTCCCCATTCCAGCTGATTAACAGCATTGGGGAATGGCAGGGGATGGAGTCTGCCTGTGAAAGAAAGATGGTCACTCCATGGCTGTGGTTAAGAGCCTTATTCCTGTCTGCCACCGAATTTGTTTTATAAAGTATTTGTGCGTCCTTTTATTTGGTTGCCAGCCTGTTTCTTCTGTGTCAAAGTCTGGCTTGCCTCTGGTGTATGGGACCCTTAGTGGGCTAAAGGAATGTTTTAGAAAATAACTAACTCGCAATGGTGTTTGCTTTCAGACAGCAGGGACTTGAATGCACTGTTGTTTAATTGTAGCAGTTGTGGTAAAACATTCTAGCAAGATTCTCATGTCCTTATGTAGTCTTTCTCAGAAAAGTAATTAAATGTAATATTCTAGTGCTCATGAAAAGTCTTCTTACCTTGCCTGATTTGAGGATACTGTATTTCTAAAACAGTGCTTTAATCATGAAATGACATTCTCAATAAAAATACATCCTGAACTGATAGTTCCTTTGTGATCTCTTGTATTTACACTTACTGTAATTAATACTACAGCCAGCTTATTCCTGACTTCATTATTATCTTTTGTGTAACAATCTCTGATATTACTAGATCCTCACAGATATGTCTGTGTATTTTTGGGTTTTCTTTATTAGCCTTCTTTTCCTAAACTTCTTAGGGCAGGCCTTCAGAAATAATCTCTTCAAACCCGTAAATTATGTCGATTGCCATCTGCCGTAATGCACTTTTGGTCTCAGCTGTGTCCTTCCTTTACAGTAATATGATTAGTACAAGTGCATACAAGTTTCCAAATGTTGGTCCACCATTACCACCACCAGGTGCCAGGAAAATACTACACCTTTCATCCCAATGCGTTCCTCAGGACTTCAGCATTGCTACGTGTAACCTGCAGTGTCCCCTCTGCCTTGGCTCTTAATTCAGGTCCTTCACCCAAGGATTTCAAAGCACTTTTCTAGCTTTAATTAGCTATGTTTCTGTGCTCACCTGTCATCACCTCTGTGAGATGACTACAGTAATTATTAACACTATAGTTTTATCTAAAGTAATTTATTATAGTTTCCTGTATCGTTTCTCTGTGACAGGCTTTTCAACAGCCTGGCTGTAACTGGTCTAAAGTTTAGCATTGTATCTTAGACTTGGGAAGCAGAAAAATTTGCTTGAAGAAAATTTATCTACAGTCCACGTGATTTCATCTCAAAACTGACAATACTGTAGAGCCTTTATGTCAGCCATCTAGCTTGAGGGTTACTGTGTTGTCTTTTTAAGTAATCTGCTTTTCTTTGTCCAGTTTGATCTTTTCCTTTTAGTATCCTACCTTTCCAGATTTTTTTGGTTTTGTTTTGCTGTAGCTGGATGTGGTTTGGGGTGATTGCTTTATGAAACATTTTTTTCCATCCAGTTACTTCTTCAGTAACCATGAAAAAAACCCACTTTTGTTTGTGCACTTATTCATTAAGGCATGTCCTGCACAATCGCCTTATTTCCTACCTCCGGCACTCAAGGAGCAGGATGTGCAGGTGAGAGTTGAACCAGAATAGTTACAGATTGTAAGTAGTTACATTTTCCTGGATTATATGCTGATAACAGTATTTTCCCAGCTTCTTCTTACTTATTCTGACACTAGGTCCACTTCATTCTATGTCTCTAAAGGATATTTGCCAGACTATCAAATGATTTCATAATTGTAAAGTTTCTTTGAGACAGGTACTAAAGACAGTGAAATGCCTGATTATGTTCATCACAAAAGATGCCAGTAAGATTTATTGGAGTTTAGGATATTGGTTTCATGTCAATTATGAGATACTGTCATTAAAATGCTAATTATTTTTCAGATTTTCATGAACTATTGAACATCGCTGGCGGTGTTCAAGGCCGGGTTGGACATAGCCTTGGGTGACATTGGTTTAGTGGGAGGTGTCCCTGCCCATGGCAGGGGGGTTGGAAGTACATGATCTTAAGGTTCTTTCCAACCCTAACTATTCTATGATTAGTGTATTAGCTTCTTCTGACATGCTCTTCTTTTAACTTGAAAGCTTGCAAACTTCCCTAACTTACTGTAGCTCTTACATTCTTCTTTTGCCTGACCTTTCTCTTGAGAAAAATGAAGAACGGGGCTAAGCGCTATTAGTGAAACTGCAGGACAGACTGATGAAGCAGTTACAGATACCAACTTAACACAGATTAAAAAAAAATGGAGGATGTCATAAAAAGTGTGGTTTTTATCTATGCAGAATTGATCTTTGGTGCTTATTTTTCCAGTACCTGAATGAAATTTATCAGCAGGTAACTGCAGCTGGTTTAGCTTTAACTGAGTAGTTATTTTGAGGGGAATTGTTGCTTGGGTTTTTTTATCACGCTCCTTTTCTAGCAGGTTTTAGATTCATTGGTGAAGGACTTGGTAATTGATGGAGCACAGTCTTTGCACTGAGTTGCTATCAGAATGCTGTGCCACCTGGAACCACAATGGTTGTCTGGGCTGCTATGCTTAGTACTAATTCTTGTCTGCAGGAACAAGATTTTCAATGCTTTGGTCATTGCCTCTCATTCTATTTTCTTTCATTCTGTATCAACTCAATTTATTTTCATGACATTGAGAATCAAAGGAATCTGATTCTTTAGGCAGGAACATACTCGTATACTTCATTGTTTTATTTTGATTAGGTTCATTTTCAGTGGATTGGATGTTTGCAAGGAGTTGGCGATTAAAACAATCTGCCGCTGTACTTGCAGATCTCTAGTTTTCATAGTACTAAAAGGGATTGCTTATTTAAATATAACTGGTGATAGCATCATCCTATCTATGCAGTAGACTGATGTATATTAACGTGGTTCAGAATTTTGGCTGCAAAAATACTTCTTTAGAAGTATTCTTGCTCTGTCAGCACCCACAATTCACAGAGCGGTGCGAAAGCAGATAAGGAAAGGTGCTGTCATACCTAAAACTGTTTGTAGACCAGCAACTGAGATTATGTGCGCTATTTTGTTTATTTTAGCTGTATTTCTTCATTTTCAGCTTTCCTGAAATGCAGTATTTCCAGCAAGAGAATGTGAGGAAAATTCTTACAGATGTTCTGTTCTGCTACGCCAGAGAAAATGAACAGTTGCTTTATAAGCAGGTAATGAAAATCCTGTACAGGTGGCATTCATTGACTCAACATTTTCTATACAGTTTGACAATAATGTAGTTCCATTGTATCTGAAGTTGTATCATAATGCTAAAGTAATCAAAGAACTACTTGTCAGCTGGATAGTAAGAAAAGTAAGCTCATTGAATAACATACGCTTTTTCCTCATAACAGGGTCCCTCAAATTGTTTTCTTTAAGGTTGCTAAGTTGTCTAACTTCAAATTTCTTTATAAACAGCATCTTTCTCTTCCGTGTAGGCTAAGAAAGAAAAATAAGAAGAAAGGCTTTCTCTGCTTAGACAAAGAAAGTATGCAGTGGGATTAAAACTGGTACTGAATAGAGAAAAAAATAGTGACTTTGAAATTTAGGCATTGCTATTTTAACTTTTACGTAATATTTGAAGTTACTCCTCAAAGTCCTAAAGCTGTGTGCTACATTAGTGAATAGATCTTTTATCTAACCCTGTAGCATCCAAATACAGTGCAGCTGACAAATACCTCTTGACTGAAGGATAAGAGTGCTACAAATACCACTTTTACAGTGTTACCTGAAGGAGAGCCTGCTCTAACCATTTCTGATAAAATGGTAAAGAAAACCTTAAAGCTGCATTAAGTGTGCATCCATATGGGATGCAGGATAATTTACGTCAACATTTGTTCTGAAGGTTTTGAAGCAACAATAAGCCTGATACTAAATTAATACAGCAAGGCCAATATGCAGAGTATACAGAAGTATATTTGTATCTATTTCTTCAGGCTATTATCAGTACGGTGAGTAGGGACTGACAATCTGAGGGATACTCTGTGTGCACTGACAAACGATAAACCGTAGAGCAGCAAATTTTAGGTAAACAAAAATGTTTTCATGGCAAAAATACAGAGGTTCAGTAAACGTGAAGGGTTTTAGAAGGCACTGTGTGCTGTCAGGCATGGTCTGCGACCACTCTGACCTCAAGCCAGGAAATTAGTGGTGTTTCATGAGGAAAAAAAAAAGATGCATGTGAGTTGAAGGAACAGTTACGTTTGAAGAACTATCATACAGCTTGTAACAAAAATCAAATATACAGTTGTCAAACACATGAAATCTCTATCAGCTGTTTATTTCTCATTTTTGACAGACTATGAGTAAGCGATAAGGTTTGCGTGAGAGCAAGAATAAGATTTGTGAGTTGTGTTTTGAAGGGCACTACTAAAGAAAACAACAGTATTCAGCCTTCCCTTTCTAGTGGATATAGTCCAGAGTACTGATGATGGGAAAATGGAAGAACACATTCCAGCTAATGTAGTCTATCATTTATTGAACAAGAAGTATTATTTTACTCTTTGATATAAGTTAAAAGGACTTAATTACCCTCTGCTTGTATTTAAAATCCTCTTGATTCCTTACCAAGAAATAATACCTTTTACATAAGAATAGAATATTTAGCCAGATCAAATTTAAAACAAAGCAAAAAAAAAGCCCTGTGTTTCATCACAAGCTGTTAAAGCTGTTATTTTCTACTAGGTGACACCCCGTTTAACATAGACCATATTGTTAATAGTTATGGGATTTTATTGAATTAATGAGACTGTTATCATGTAGTAGAATGTCTTGCTGAGTTAATTGAAACTGCAGAGATTATATAAATGGTATTAATGAACTTTGACTGCCTGATGCCTCAGCTTTAATAAAGACTGCTTGGTGGGCTAAATGAACATAGGCAGATAAAAGAACAGGTTCAATTTTGCAAGCCTACAGGCTGTTGACAAAGAAAACTTCTTTACCTCTGTTTTCAACTGGTGTTCATCAGTAGTGCAGTAATTCCAGGAAGTGGTTGCTCTAAGACTAAGGGGAAAGGTTAAGTGCAAAAAATGAAATAAATCTGGATCATGAAAGACTGTTGATTTACTCTCTCTGAAGTGCATTCAGTATATCACCCAAAGTCTTATGGTGCTGTGCCAAGTCCACAAAATGGCAAATGGCTGTGATTTTCCTCTCCTGTTGTGGACACGTGTCACTTTTATTAGGGGCTTTTATTTTTTCTTACCGCTTTTTAAAAAGGCTTATTTGTTTGGTTTGTTAATTAAAGCTCCTTTAGCTTACTAGTAACAATCCTGCTTTTTTATCCCTCTCTTTTTAGGTAACATTTCATTCATGCCCATCAGTACCCTTCTCTAAATTGGCTAATAGGAAAGAGTTTGAGATGGTGTCAGGAGATGTTTTTCGCTCTTTTGGCAAATACCTATCTTGTAAACACTCTTCCTGTACTACTATTTTTATTGGTTCTGTTTTTACCATTGAATCCAGCCCTGCTTCCCATAATAATTTCCACTGCATCAAAGTCCAGCATATTTTCTTGAAAATAGTGAAGGTTACCATTAATTCATCAATAACAGATCACCTCCAAGCTGCTCTCTCCAGTTACCTGAATACGAAGTCCAAATTAAGGAGTTTGTCTTCATATTCAGTATCCTTTATGAAATAGATATGTCCTGTTGTTCTCTATGGAAATTCCTCTGTCTCATTTGTATGACTGCATGCAAGCTACATTTGATATTAGAATTGTAATACTTAGACAGTAAATGAAAACTTAGGGATGCTGCAGAGGGACTCTTCATGAGGGACTATAGTGATAGGACATGGGGTAATGGGTTCAAACATAAAAAGGGGAAGTCCAGGTTGGAGGTAAGGAAGAAGTTCTTTACTGTAAGGGTGCTGAGGCACTGGAATGGGTTATCCAGGGAAGTCGTGAATGCTCCATCACTGGCAGTGTTCAAGGCCGGGTTGGACATAGTCTTGGGTCGCATGGTTTAGTGGGAGGTGACCCTGCCCCTGGCGAGGGGATTGGAGCTAGATGATCTTAAGGTCCTTTCCAGCCCTAACTATTCTATAATTCTATGATTCTATTCTATTGTATGATCTACCCAGGACCTGATGTTTCCCTTTCAAAATACTTGGAAAAAGTTTTAGTTCCTTGACAATTTGCATACTTGTAAATAAAATACCTCTGCAATTTATAACATTTCATTAAAATTATTACACAGCTTCAGCCATATAGTCTTACAAGCAGCAATCAATAATGTTTGTTTCATATGCATATATGCATGAAGTTGTCTTTGTAGTAGGGTTTGTGGTTTTCTGACCAGCGTGAAGTAACATTTTATTTGATGAGGAAAAAAATATTTCTGTCCTTAGTCAAATGGAGTAGATTGTTGTGAAGCTGTATTAAAGATTTTAAAGACAGAATCCTCACAAGGTTCATTGCATTTTTAAATAGGAGCTATAAATATGACATCTAAAAAGAATACTATATTGTACTTAAGAATATGTAAAAATTACTCTTAGCATTCTTCTGTAAGACTGGTGACAAAATTCTGGTCCTAGTTAAACTGAAAAGAAGTAGTGACAATTAAGCTAGAACACTACGCTAGCTGTTGTTCGCTCATGATTTGATTGCCCTTAGAGATGTCAATATAATTTTGAAATGCATTGATTCACTTTTCATTGTAGAAATGCTGTATTTCTGGTTTTCTTTTATACCACAGAATGTATTATGAAATCAATATTTTGTTGTAGCTGGGAAGTGTCATAAAATTATCTGAGCTCTGTCAACTTATTTATTAACACTAAAGAGTTTTAGTAAACTGCAGCACTGAAAAAATGAGTGTATGCATATTACACTGGTATCTTTTCTTGCCAAGCTAAAAATCTCTAAACATTTGAAGTACTATTGTAACTGAAAGATCAGAAGTATCTTTTTGAAATCCTGATATTTCATCATCTGTTTGTTTTGTTTTTGTTGTGTGTGGGCAGCCACATTATGATTCTACTTCATTACAAAGTTGATATATTATTATGTTGGAAGAATGTATGATGTGCTTTTATCTTTTATAACTAATTCTTATTTTATGTCCTCTTTCTTTTTCTTCAGCTTATAAGTTTACAGCTTAGATGGTAGCTTTATTAGACAGTCAAGTTTTTGGCGTTTCCATTTCTCTCATTTCATGTTAGTATATCAGGGTGAATAAAAGATTAGACGCGGAGCAGTTAATTAACTGAGGGCTGTGAGTGGGTAGGAAAGTACAGCCTGGGTTATCTATAGTTTATTTAAATGCTTTTGCCACTTACATCTCTTTTTAATCCTAGACCTATCTCCCTATCTATATTATTCCTTTCCCTCTTAGTATGACCACACGACTTTCAGAAATCTAAAGTTTGCAGTTTGCAGTCTAACCAGTGTTGTTTTTTGGGAACTCTAAATCAACTCCTTAAATCAAGTGGCCACACTGGGCTTTTTCCTAATTGAATTTCTGTTTAGCCTTCATCTTTCTAAGTAGTCCCTAAAGGTTCAAAAATAGGAAGAGAAAGAAAACATTGAAACTTCTGTAGTTTTTCTGTCTTTAGCTTTGCCCAGTCACCTGACTGCTGTTGCTGCAACCTTGCAGTTGAGGCTTTAGCAGTCTTGATCTCAGTCCTGAAGAATCTCAAGTTAAATTTCCTAGGGTTTCAAGTAACAGGACACAGAGAAATTTCCAAACCTTTTTCTTTTTTTCTTTTTTTTTTTTTCTCTTCAACACTGCTAGGTATTGGAATTTCCTCTTATGAACAGATAAGATTCAGTAACATGGAATTAGCTGTACACTCAAAAATGAGCTAGACAGGGCTTCCACATCCATGTCTCTGCTCAGTTTGGACCACTTATGGAAAATCCACATTATTTCCAATAAAACTCAAAGGGGTTTAGTAGGTAACAGATCTGTTTGATACACATGAAGCTGATAAGCCAACTCACTGATACTGAATACTTCTCAAATACTGCATAGGATATCTATTAATATACCAGCAAGGCGGCAGGGTAGCTGCAGAAGCATGTATCTCTATCATTGCTCATGTCTGTCCATCACTGAAAGGGCTGGAAAAGCAAGTGGAGAGGCTCCCTAGCTTGGAACTACAAGCATAAAAAGCACCAATTATCTGACTCTTAACAGCAATCTGAAATGGCCTGTGAGCTTGATGGTCCAGCAGCCCCTGCTCTTTCTACCAACAGGGTAGACAAGATGGTCTTCCTGGCATTGCCATCTGCCCAGAGCAGTCACCTGGAACTGGGACTGATGTTCCACTTAGTGAAGGAGTTGCAGCTTTGAACTGGAGCACAGCTGGGCAAGAACTCTATCCAGAGTGACTCCCAGCAGGAGTAGCCTGGGCACCTGGCACCAAGCCCTGGCTCTGGTTGGTAGTTTTGGGCTGAGGTTAGGAGTTCTCTCCACTTGCAATAATCCCTGTATCCAGAGGCCACCAAACACATCTCAACCCTTCATACCACATCCCATCCATCACAGAAGGGCTCTCATTACTACTTCTGTATGGCTGACCCCAAACCCCAACCTGTAGGTTGCATAGTTCCCACCTGCTGTCCTAGTACACCACTGGGAGCCCAACTCCTTTGACATAACAAAATTCCTCAGTTAGGATAAATCCTCCTTTTCCCTGATCTAATATGAGGGAAGGGGCTGAATATCTGGTGAAGATGAAGTTTCATTATGCAGGCTATTGTTTTACCTGCCAGTGTGTTGCAGCTTGCCAACTGGATTGCTTGTTTCCGGAAGCAGTTGCTACTACTCCTGATAAGCCCCAGGTGAACTAAAGCAAATCAAGACGACTTTTTTGTTCCTGGTAAGCTCTGGATAAAAGCATCAGTAGCAGGCCAGAGAGGCCCAACCATGCTTCTAATCCTGACCCAAGGCCTCAGCTATCCATCCTGTTCTGATTCCTATATGTTTCTATATTTTTTCTGTATCTTCATATAGATTTTATATACTAGTAATAGCCTGTAATGGAGTAGTACTGGGTCTCCTACGCATTATGTTATAATCATAGAATCATAGAATAGTTAGGGCTGGAAAGGACCTTAAGATCATCTAGTTCCAACCCCCCTGCTATGGGCAG
>JASSUY010012966.1:0-24760 GCA_032466535.1 Forpus xanthops | reverse complement strand
CACTTGGAGTATTGTGTGCAGTTCTGGTGTCCTCAACATAAAAAGGACATGGAACTGTCGGAACAAGTCCAGAGGAGAGCCACAAGGATGATCAGGGGACTGGAGCACCTCCACTATGAAGATAGGATGATAGAGTTGGGGCTGTTGAGCCTGGAGAAGAGAAGGCTGCTTGGAGACCTCATAGCAACCGTCCAATATCTGAAGGGGGCCTCCAGGGATACTGGGGCAGGACTCTTCATGAGGGACTGTAGTAATAGGACAAGGGGTAACGGATTCAAACTTAAACAGGGAAAATTTATATTGGATCTGAGAAAGAAATTCTTTACTGTGAGATTTGTGAGACACTGGAATTGGTTGCCTAGGAAAGTTGCTAATGCTCTATCACTGGTGGTGTTCAAGGCTGGTTTGGACATAGTCTTGGGTGACATGGTTTAGTGTGAGGTGTCCCTGCCCCTGGCAGGAGGGCTGAAAGTGAATGATCTTAAGGTCCTTTCCAACTCTAACTATTCTATGATTCTATGATTTACTCATGGTTTGACAGTCTCCAGGAAAGAGGATTCACCTGTACCAAACCAATGTCAAGTCTTTTGGATGATGTTGTTCCCTTTGCAACTCTGTTATTGTGAATTACATTTTGAATGTTAAATTTGAAATGCATTACTCGGACACAGTGGAATCTCATTACACATATTGAATACAAGCAAGAAGTTGGGTAGGGAAAACAGTCTTCCTCACATCTCAGTAATCAGTCTGTGAAAAGTATTCTGAGAAACATAGAAGAAGCTGACAAAAATGTATTTGCTACAGATCCAGCTGTCCTTCTACATTTCTCACTCTGGCACTGAAGTCAATGGGAAAACTGCCAGAATAAGAAAGGAGCTAGGACTGCAAGATCTGGTCCTTATGTGTAAGTTTAATCATTTTCTTCCATCTGCTACTGTTCAGAAATGTGGACTGTCTGAGCAAAGGCTGAAGGGGAGAGGAAGACTTTTAGAGGTAATAGGCAGCAGGCATGTTTTTGATGGCAAGGGAAAGAGCTGTGCCCTTCATTTAAAGCTGTGTCCTTCATTTAAATTACCTGCATGTGATTATGAAGTTATAGTATTCTATCCATACAACACCCCTAATGATTCTCTGGGGAAATTCATGTGAATGGTAGAAGTGAATCACAAAGCTCTTGCAATGGTCAATCGACTTCAGGAGAGTGCTGGAGTTCTGAAACTGCTATGCAAGGATTTATGCTGTGAAGCACTACCAGGATATGTTCCAAGGCTAGTGGGTATTTTAGTGCATTTAGGTTTTTACAGCATCAGTCAAGCAACGGGAAATCCAAAAGCCATTTATAAATGGTAGGAGAGGCTGGAAACCACAATTGAAAAAAAAGAATAAAAATCTCAGCTCAATTGGTATGAAAGTATGTAGGATCCATTCAGAAAAAAAAAAGCTGATGAAGAAACATTAATACAGGCTCCAGAACTGCAAGCTGAGATGAATCAGAGCATTTCTGGCCTGCGGACAGTGCTGTTATTAAGAATTATTGCTCAGTGTAAAAAGCCAAAAAATGTGCTCAACTCTGTATGAGTTGCAAGTAAAGACAATCCCTGCTGGAGGATTTTTCAGTCTAGCGTGCTGGTCCTAAATACTGCTCTTCACAGCCTGCTGTGTCTGTGTGAGGGCTGGTTAACTCTCATAGGGCACAGAAGTCTATCCACAGCAAGACTGTCAGCACAAGAACACTGGTGACAGACATAGAAAACATAGGTTCTGGTAAGACACTTGATGGCCCAAGAAACCCCTGTGTTAAAGGTGAGTAAAAGACACTGTTGGAAGGTCATTTTGATCTTGAATTGGATGAATTACTTCCTGGAAGGCCCCCTCTCTTCCTACTGACTATAGAGGTGCCTGAGCAAAAGCATACAATCAACATAAGTGTTGCTGTGCCTGACAGTAGAAAAGATGATTTTTTCCTTTCATGCCCTTATGGTACAGTTAATACAGTGGGTTTTGACTGGAAGTCTTGCATAAGCATGACAGATACCTTGGAAAGATCCTATGACGAAAAGGATCATCTGGTGACAATGAAAGCACAATCACCGAAAACAAACACCAAAAGCTTTCTCTTTCTACACGTGGTTCCCAGGCAGAGCAGAGAGACTTTAGCCTTCAGGCAAATCTTGGAAGAATAACAAAAGTAAAATGCAGGGCTTTGTTTTTAGTTTGCATGGAGTCCCAGTAGGCAAGTTGAAAGCCTGCTGAAAGAGTATCTCATGAAGCATTATTAATAAGCTATGCATTGAGTCACTGATTCCAGAAGCTCCTGAGAAGAATTCCTAAAATTAAAATGCATTCATTATGATGCCCCTGCTCATGCTCCGTGCATTCTAATCCTCAGATTTTTTTTAGTTTTAAGATATTTTATTTTGGTTACTTAAATACAGACAGGCATTAGTTCTTTTTTTATAAATGGATTAAAAGATTGCACACAAATATATATAATATAATGCATATATGAAGCTGACTTGAGCGATAATTCATTGACACAGAAAGAATTTTTCTGTACCTCCTACAGTCAGCTTATTTATAACTAGTATTTGTGTACCTAGGTTATGTGAGCATGGTGCTTTGCCAAAAAAAATTAGTATTCAGCCTTTTCAGTCCCTCATACATGAGCTGCTCTTGAGAGTGAAAACTCCTGGTTTTAGCAAAAAATTGCATAAATCCAGTGGCTTGCATTGCCATCTGCACAATCATCTTTTCTCGATTGTAAAGTGGAAAATGTCGGATTTATAGAAACCACATGCAAAGATTCACATTTAATTCTGCCAAGATTTGCTGTCACAGCAGCCATAAAGCAGATATGCAAGCCACACAAAAGTCACTCTCCTGGTATTTCTGACGAGGATGTATAATCAGGAAAGTGTTCCTTTTATTTTAAAGTCTCCTGATATCTTAAAATGATTAAAGTGATCTTTTATTTCCCAGTTGGTCAGTCCTGTTGAGATGGATTGTCTCACCTTCATAGAGATCTGGCATAAGTACTGTTTGACATACAATGGACACAGCAAGTTTAGAATACATAGGTCAAGTCTCTGCAATAATTTGGATGTTTTGTCCTGACTGCTCCAGATGTTCCTATTCACCATTCCATTTACTATTTCTGCACCAAAGTAATTGAAACAACGAGTATTTATCTTGGATAGCTGCAAATATCATGGTGGTTTAGTATTACAATGAGTACAGGATACAGTATAAGGCTCCAGAGTGAAGAACAAATGAAAAACATTGTAAAGAAGCAAAACAATAAACCACATCCAGCCATGTCACATAAGGCAAAACTGTCTCCTTTTATTATTTTTTAGCAATGTCTCAGCTTAGAAAAGGGCCATACTGTACAACAGTAGTAAGACAATTCCTATTCAGGAGAGTTCAAAATGTACTGTCAAAAAAGACACATTAAGAAGTCGCACACAGTCAGTCAACAAGTAGCAGATGCAACAGCACAACTGTTTTTTTTCTGAGGGCCAGATCTTATCTGCTATTGGCAACACGTTTTCTAACACAGGAGGAAGACCACTTAAATATTCCTCAGTTATTAAAAGACCTCCAGCTGGAGCTCAGCTTGGCTGAAGGTAGTCAGTGCTTCTGAATATTCATGATATCTTTAGGAATACTTCCACACAAGGAGAGGAGGGGAAGAATTCTTGCAGGATGTCTTTTGCTGCACTTGATTTCAAAAGGAGGATCAAGTCCAGCTCTCTAATGATTGTTATTCTATTTGGATATTGTCAGAAATCATGCGACACTTCCCCATCAGCTATGTCTGCAACAGCAGAGATGGCGATGTGTATTTGAATTAAAAGCTACATATATTTAAAAAAAAAAAAAAGTCAAATCAGATCATTGAATAGACATGATTTCCAGTATTAAGGACAGAGATTCTTTCTTTTTCAGATATTTTAAAACCTCTGAACCTCACTATTGCTTTGCAGTCACATGACTCACTGAAGCCACAGAAAGGTTTGTTGTGAGTCAGATCAATGGTCATTGTTATTTACTGTTGTGCAATAATAGGAATCCTTTCTGGATGTTTCAGAGGAAGGTGTCAGATTTTTCAAACATGGGGTTAGTTTTCATGCTTTATGTCATGAAATTTGAGGGTAAAAATCCTTTATAAATATTGATCTTTTTCATGTAAATAAGTGACATTCTTCTTTGCTACAATTGTGCAAAGAGTGAGCAAAAACCCTCTTCAGAGAGCCAAATCATAACCTTGCTCTCATGGCAGAAATTTTGTGTGACATTTTTTTCTGTGTTGTGACAGGGAAACTAGTTCCCTTGACTTAAGCAGACATCCACATTCTGCTGCCATTTAAGCATGATAATCTATACCCTCATTTCCAGTACTTGCTCTACCTTTGTATTCCTATTACTTAGCATCTGCCTGACTAAGAACTCAAAGACACATTTAGGCTTCAGGCTACTGTCAGTCTCACTGTTCTTACTTTTAGTTACACAATGCAATAGGGCTAGACTAGGAAGTTCATGCTGCTGGACATGACTGAGGATGGGTATCTGCACAAAATATTCTTTCTGTTATTGCATAGTTGTGCCAGTTGCAAACTTGAGAACAGTGTTTAATGTGCAACTTTTAGAATAACCAAAGGGAAAAAAAAAAAAAAAAGGAAGGGGATACAGCACTGATTTTTCAATTTCACAATTATGCAATTCCTCTTTGGGGTCGTAAGATTTTTGTAAGGTAAGACTTTCTGTTAACATTACCCACAGGGTGTAATCATGTAACATGGAATATTTTAACATTTTCCAGCCATTAAGTGCCAAAATTACCTTTATCTCTCTCACAGTTATGTTTTAGTCATAGTACTAGGGAACTTTCTGCCTTTCCAGAGGAAATTTTCACACATATGATCTAAGACTTTTAGATAAAAGTGCTAAGAGAACTGGCAGGACTTTAAAGCGGTAAGTTAGGAATGGTAGGATGCTCACTTCTAACAGATGGATCCTGTCCCATACTAACATTGAGAGGCATTAGCACTCATCGAGATTAAATTTAGATTTTTAAATAGGGGAACAAAGTCGATCATGGGCTCAATGGGGCCTTTTTAATCAGTTTTGGTAGCTCCCCCTGAAATGCACCTGGATATTGCCTGATATTTTAAGAATATTTAATAAAGAAGAACAGCATATCAGACTGCATGCCCTTATGCTGGAAAACTTACTTTTATTTATGCTTGAAGGAATTTTTCAGAATCTCCAAGAAAGTTACATTTTGGAATCACAAAAATAGAATTCTACTCTTAACAAAGTAAAACAAAAATGAAGAGGGATTCTTCTACCACCAGAGTGTCTAGAACTGCTCTTTCTGGTATCAGTCCATTACTATTATGAGATATAAATAAGGTTAAAATAAACATGAAGTCCTTTGGGGTTTACAAGCTAAATTAGAGCATGGAGATAGGAAAACAAATACAGACAAAGAAAATGCAGACAACCTCTAAAATTACCTCTAATGATTAGAAGGGGAGAAATAAATATTTCTGGTAGGAAACATTACGATGAGTATAGCTCATGTTGCTCTGAAAATGAGGAAGACAAATGTGTACTGGAGACTAAGCCTTAATATAACCAGGCAGCATACAAAAATGATAGGGTCATAAAAATAGAGTGATTAAACTATGAGAAACAGTTGGTGAGCATGTAGAATTTTAGATGAAACTGAAAAAAAAAAAAATCATTCTGATTTGAACTTTACGAATACAATTGAAATAAGGACATTAAATGTGCTTTCATTTCCAGGAATCAGAAATAGCATTTAAATAGCAAAGTGTCTGGAGAGCAGTTTATGGCAGGACACTTGGAGTTCAGCCTCTGTTGTAACACCTTCTGCAACCTTTTGCAAAGCTCAGTCCTTCAGTGTCCCTACGTATAAAAGTGGAACGTTTTTTACACATATTCTAACTTTTTTTAAGGGCTATATATGCAAAATGGGTTTACTCTTGGTTTTGACATCTAAAAGACAAATGTATACTAAAAATTCTGACCAAACTGCTGCAAGCACGACTTCTACAGACCAACTTTATATGAGTGTATTTTCCTGAGTCTTGCTGTACAGTGCTGTAACACCTTTTCAGAAGATGTCACCTCCATAGTGCAATTGGAGAGAGTGCTAGAGCTTTAATCAGCCAGCAATATCTCACTTAACAGTATCAGTTCTGGTAAGGAATTTTCTGTTGTATCAAAGGCTGAGAGCTGAGCCTCAGCGTTATCAGTCAAGTCTGTGCAGTTAGAATGATGCTATTTTTTCTGCCTGAGCAAGTCTGAACTTGCCAGGGATTTAGTATGTTGACATGATACTGTTAAGAACTGAAAATTATTCAGCTTAAGTTGACCACCTTTTTCCAAAGCAGGGTTCCATTTGTTGGTTTCTGAAATTTAATAGGAGGCAATAATTACCCTTTTGTTCAGACTGTCTATTTAAAATTGCCTATTCTTTCTTAACAGTTCTTTATAACTGGTATCACATTACAGGTTTGAACTGTCCTTTTGCCCATAGGATTTTCTGAATATGTAAAATATTTTGGATCTGATCCCAAAATGGCCAAAGTACTTGTTGCTTTCCAAATCTTGTCTTGATATACAAGACTGAAGCAGATAAAACTGCAGAGCTCTGTTCTGCAAATGATTCAACTTCCTTTTTTTCAACTAGTTTTAAGTTATTAACATCTGTGTATGGAATTCAATTACTCTGCATACAGAAATTGCACCAGTTATTACTGTAATTATATAATTCTTATTAGATTGAGCTAATTCAATGATTTGCCATAATGCACACAAAACCCCATGTGCCCTTGAATAACGCCAAAAAAAATCCAGTAACCTACACATGCTATTGTATGTATGAGGTGCAAGCCTGCCACATAGACCTTTACAAAAGACAGGATATATTTTTTTTTTTACATTATCCTTACTACTTGAGTAAAGATAATATAAATTCTAAAACCAGAAGTTTTCTTTTTGAAGCAGATTAAAGCAATTTAATGATTATTTTAAAAGGCAATAGCTGTTTTTATTTCTAATGTGTGTTTAAAACAGGGATAACTTCAACACAAGAATATCCTAGATATATTTGGTGTCTACCTTTTGAACAGAATTAAGAAAGATGGAGAGCACACAGCATTCAACTCTCACGACTGCTGGCTTCTAAGGACTCCTTAATAGTGAGGGAGAGATCATGTACTTGCGCAATCTGTCAAAGGTGAAGTACATTGAAATCCATAAAAACCTACAAAGCTGCTTTCTCGTGGGCCTGAAAATCAGGTCCTAGTAATTTGAGCAAAGCTTAAAGCTAAAATTAATCTTAAGAAAATGATACCTTTAATTTCAAGATGGTTCGCACAAATTTGGGCAAAGTCAGCCAAGTGAACTGTCATAGTTCAGTGGGTAATACACTATTTTGTTCACACCATGTACTTTTGCAGATGTTTTTGTGTGCTTGGAGTTCTGAAAAATCTGGCTGTCTCACCCCATATCTAAAGGTCATTTAAATCAGTGTGAGTAGTTTGAATTAATCTGATCCCTCTTGATTCTCATACTGGCGCATAAATAACTTAAAATCCTCTTTTTGAATATACTGACCCAACTGACATTCCAAAAAAAGTCTGGAAAAATTTTTTATAGAACAGGCTTATACCAGAAATGCTGGTCTGGGTATTTAGGACAATACTAAATATTTAAACCTTAATATTTGTTTAATCTGATTCCAGATTCAAAAGTGTAAGGAATAGATGCAAATTCAATGTAAGCACAGCTTTTTTTTTAAAGCAAGAAGCAAACATAAGATAGAAATATTGGTAGAAAAACACTAGTTCAGCATAACACATAAAGATCTCTAGCTAAAACAGAGATCATCACCACAGATAATCACCTCAGTATGGGCTGTCAAGGACTGTGTTAAAGCTAGAAAGTGTAATGTAGTTTTTGGATGCATAGTGATACTGGAAATAAGGGGAATGCTCTTCCCTCTGCACACAGAGCTGGTAAGACTTTGACCAGAATATTGTACTAAGCACTAACTTCTAAAGAAGTCTGAAAATCTCCATGAAGTTTTCAAAGAAAGTAATTTCTTTTTTCCCCTCAGAGGTTTATGAGGAGCTCAGTCAACTCAGCTACTCCAAAAAAAGGCCAAGAGAAGGAAACACTTGATCATTTGTATATGGGGTACTTAGATGTGGTAGAATGATCTAAGAGAAAGGGATTATTCTGCAGAAGGATTAATAACAGGAACTTTAGGGCTGGAAGTTGAGGTTAAACAGAGTCATCTTTCCAATCCCATAGTTCACAGCAGTGAACATTGCTACCAGAGGAAACTAGGACTCCCCTAAGAGAGATTTGTCCTGCAACTGTAACCCAGAAGCTTCTTCCAATACATAGATAGGATGCAAGTTTGGACCACTGACCTGATTTAGGCTTTAATTCTGATTTTCTGACTCCTGACCTAGACTAGTAAGTATCATGGGATCAGTCTCTCCTTCTCCTTCAGCAATGATAATTAAGTGGCAAATATTGGAAAGCATTCAGAAATCATTCATAACATTGAGCATAAGGATCCTACTTTATTTGGCCCTTATTCTATCTGCCTCCTGGCCAGCCTAGCTGGATTCTGAGAGTGCACTTCAGAGGTGTTTAACCTCCACCAGTGTTTTGGGATGGCTCTAGTAGGTGAGAGGCTCCAAAAGTTAGAAGTCACAGTGAACTCTACAGCTGTGAAGATCTATCCCATGTTTCCTAGTTACAATACAAATACATGGATAAGACAACTTAACATAAAGATCAAGGGAAGAAAATATTCTGTGTTCCTACATGACCAGTACTACATAGCAACAGTTTTATTTTACCTCCTGAATGTGTGCAGCATCTAACACAGTAAGGCAATAGTCTCAGCTGGAAACAATCCGACAACATATCAATATGCATATCTTTATGATGACAGGGAAATGCAATTTGGAAATAAGATTTCTTCAATGGACTATGAAAAATGTGGGTACTTAAAGCTATATTGCAATATTAAACATGCACATTGATTTTGACAAACAAAATTATATATTAACACTGGTTCACTGTAGATATGACAAAGTGATTTTCATATTACCTTTGTTAAATGTGATGCATGCACACACTAAATTTTATTTGACTGTGAAATTACATTGATTTCCAGAATAAGATGTATGTAGTCTTTGTAATCACAAATGGTCATGGAAAGCTTACCTTTATATTTCTTCGCTTATGGAAAAGCTTATTTTCATATATACATTAATCATATTAGGTATGTGATAATTCATTCGCCAGTGCTAGAATGAATTTCTGGGAAACATGTGAGCAAAGTGCCAAACTGAATTTAAACCAAAAGGTAGTCCTAAACAGAAAAGAAAAAAAAAAAACAAAACACAAATACACGTCATGTCCTTGACAGGATAGGATAGCGTCACAGTGAGATTTATCTCAGTGGCTATTCAGAGCTGACCTGTTACTGGCTACCAGCTGATCTGATCCAGTTTACTCTGCAGGAGACATCTGCGGACACTAATGTGCCCATGTAAAATTCTGCACTGCGTTATCTATAGGAGCTTCCAGCGGGACATGCTGTAAAAGCATCTCCCCATGGCCCTCTCACTCCATACTTCTGTAATGCAATTTGGCATAGTATCTTACCAGACTCATAAAAGTGGAACCACACAACCAAAAGCACCACTTCCCATTCCTTTCTGAAAATCATGGTCCAGTCCAAGCCCCAAGCTTGCACATGCATTTTATCAGTCAAATTGTATCTCTTAGTTGTATGAGATCTCTTATCACCTTCCCTAGGCAGTTTGAACTAATAAGTGGATATAATCTACAACATACGGAAATGAAAGGAATAAATATAATGCAGTAATTAGACTGAGTCCTTACTAGTGACATTGCAACCCTATATATATGCTGTCAAGATGAACATTGTGCAATCTGAAGATACAGAAACAATGTTTGTTTAGAGATACACTCAAGCAAGTTGAATTTATTAGATCAACTAGTATTTCTGCTGCTTTTGTATCTTACATATTCGCCTTTTTTCCCCAGATAAATTGCCGTCTTCATTTCATGTTTTCTTTTGGATACAGCTAAGCAGAGTTGAAAGGAAACCACAGTAGCATGCATAATAGTATGGGGGAAAAATCATATCACCAAATAATTGAACCACAGTTCTCACAAGTAGAAGATAAAATCATTAGGTAATGATAAATCATTCATAGAAAGATAACAACATACCCCTTGAATCCTCTGATTTCCTACTAACACATTATGATCTATTGTAGTAGCACTTTTTGCCGCTGCAAGGAAGTGTAAGGCAAAATGCTGTTGTAAAAATGTGTGACGCACATTGTACACTATTTAAGATGATACACTGCAGCCAAGGAAAGTATAAAAGGCACAGTTTCGTTACAGCTGATCTGTTGTTGTCCTGAAAGAGGCTAAAATTGGCTTTTTGCTTACTGCTAGTTCTTTTGTACTAGCACATGTAGGCTTTTCGTCAATATTCACTGATGCTTTTGTCATTAGCTTGTGAAGTTACGGATAAATCCCAACTCTCAGAGAAAGAGCATTCATATAAAGCACAATCACTCAGTCTGGAAGATTTGATGGAGAGAAGCAGGAATATATGTCAGGCATCTAATCTGAAAAGGCAGAAAAAGAATTAATAGTGAGATAAGGCTAACAAAAGGTTTCCTGACATGGGGTAGTATCATATATGATCGATGATAATAAACAGAGCACAAGAATGCTTCTGAATATACTTACAATATCGTTTTACTGCTACTTCTTCCAAGACCTTCCAATTAATCTCCTGTATGTAGGTCTGTCTAGCACCTGTTGGTAAGGCTTCATATTTCTTCTCAGTTTAAGGATTTCATTAGTAACAAAAAATAGAAGTCTAATCACCCCAGGTTTCTGCAGTGTCAAAAAAGATGGCCATTTGCAGACCCTGACTCAGACTGCGAATGGGATCATTACTCTCTGGAAGTAAATATTCCTTTCTATTGATTACAGGACTGAACAGACAAATTAAAATTAAGCAACATGATTCCAGCCCCGAGCTCTGTAGGTCATGGTTCGTCAGTTTCCCCTATGTCTTTGCAGTGGTAGTAAATAAAAATCCCAGTCAAGTAAAAACCCTGTAGGTGAAACCATTTGACTGTTAATATCTGATATTGAAAGACATTAATATCTGATGTTAGTGAGGAATACAATCAGCCTGAGGGATTAGGAAAAGAGTGAGACAAGGAGGAAGATAAAAATGAAACACTGTAATTGCCTTTTCCCAGGAACTATATAATAGTAATACATGGTGGCCCTGGTGCATTTTGTTTTAAAGGAGTTCAAAGTACTTTATAGATGTCAGATAATTTTTCAGTTGACTTAATAAATTAAGCAGTTTTTACCATTAAAAGCTTTGCTTAAACTGTATGAAAAGACAGGGATTTTGTCCTTTTCCATCCATTAGACTGTTCCCCTTCAGAGCACATGTGAGTTTCTTTTTTCTCATTGATCAATTAAGTCCTCTAGGACAGAATGGGTCATGGTTGCTGAGTTATTATATCATCTACCTGACTCCACTGCTTTAAGATGGGGAGTATGACTATGTAAGATGAGCCCCTTCTGATCTTAGCTGCCACATCGCATAATCCACTAACAAGCCTCATTTTAAGAGACACTAGGAAACTATGAGATACCATGCTTAAAAGTGCCTTTATGAAAGGTTTTACTGTAATTAAAGATCATCATAGAACCTATGAACACAAAAATATATCATTCAGTAAGGAATGACCAATCTCTCTCAATCAGCCAGACTGAACAATTTATGCCATCATGACAGAATTAATGAAAAGCTGCTTATGTAGCTTTTGTTGTCTTGTCTTATCCCCCATGGAGCTATCATAAAGCATTGTGTCAACAATCTAAACCATTGGGGGAACTAGCTTAAGAAATCAATGAAGCAGAATTAAGAAGTAAGTTGAAGACAGTTGAATTAATTTTTTTTTAATACTGTATACTCCTCTCTTGAGAAGTGATTTAACCACCAGAGCTGTGGGCAAAATTTATTCTCTGCTTCCCCACCTGGTAAATGTAACAAAGACTGTTTGTCTTCAAATGCACAGAGATCTTCTAGAGATGAACTTATTTAGCTGTTCCCCTTCCAGCCTGACAGGTATAGTAAGTGTTGAAGTCCAAATGCATAAATAAAGTAAACATGGAAATTTCAAGCACTGTATTAGCTAACATTAAGGCAGCTGTCTGGTGTGATCTATTATTCCAGCTTCAGAGCCTGTGCCCCTGCACAATCTTTGGGGGTAATTAAATGACAGTATAGACTGAGACACTTAAGAGCTGTTAACACATTTAAATTGTGGTTGTTTCCAGCCACACTGACAAGCCTGGCAATATTTTTACTGTTACAGCCACTGTATGTACGCTGGCAAGGTAGAAATGAGTCAGGGACTGCCCTGTTGTAACAAGCAGACCACAAAGATACCATAACATATGAACTAAAACAATCCTATCGCTTGTGGAGATCAAGGCCTCCACTTACATGCGACTCAACATGCCTAATTGAACCAAGCTCTCACGTCCTGTGTACCCCATGCAGAGGAAACAGGCAGTTAACTGAAGGTCAGCACACTCATATAACTGTCTCAGTAAAAAAGAAGATAAAATCACAATCAAGCTGCTGGTTATTTAAGATAGGAAACCATGAAGACTATTGTAGGCCATGTTTAGGTCATCAGAGGAAGTATTCAAGGAGCACATTCAGTACCTGAAAGGCGAACTATTAACCCTGTGATTTACTGACTCAAAACACAGAAGAAAAGCCTCTTCCCTTTTTATTTTTGCTTACAGGTTCTGCTTCCTTTTTAATTAGAGGATGGTCTTCATCCTGAAAGACAATCTGATGCTGTACTTTATCATTTGGCTGTGGATAAAGTTGAATGCTTAAGTAGCGATGTTACTGATGATGCTTCAGTATGTCCATTGTCATGTAAAGGAACAGCATTAGCAAAGATAGATAAATAGGGGTTTATTCATTAATTTATAGTGTAAGGAATTATACAGACTTAATAAACACCAGAAAATGATAAAAAATGAGTGTATACTAACTTGGAGCTGTTATCCATAAATGCTATTGTGATAAGAAAGCAGCTATGGATGACAAGGACTTTAGACAAGACAGATTCTGGGCTGAGCTCTTCTGGGGTGGGAGAAGGAGAAACTTTGTATGCCTTTCTTGCGTATCTATTTCTTCCATTGACCTAGTTTTACAGAACAGAGGGAAAGAAATCTTAAGTTGTCACCACAAAGCTGATCTGCATGCCTAAGGCTAGAACCTCTTTCCTCTCTGTAAGTAGTCTCAAATTTGGCCATGAGTGTATAATCATTATGCATGATTACGCAGCACAAAGTATATAAACCCCTGCTGGATCATGTTGTCTTTCCCACAAGAGAGGGGAAGAAGCACCCAACACAGCTGAGTAACTCCACACAGGCAGGGGAATGGACCTGCAATCAGTTTTTGTGTGGCAACAGGGAGGTAGAAAAGACAGCAACAGCACAATGGCAAACAAAAAGAAGCATTAGTTTTATCTTTGTGCCTGCATCCTTCATAAGGTAGTACAGGAATCTGAACAGCCCTCAGTGAATAAAAAAGAAAATCAGAACCTAAATCAGCAATAGAAGTATGCAGATGTGAGAATAAAGGGGTCTCACCCTAATCTACCGCCTAGGCTGGTGCTCTGGACAGGGCATCTGAGCTATAGCCAAGCCCCAGATTTTCAATCTGGCATTGCTTTCCTGCTCAGATATGTTTTCATGCTTTGATTTCAGACAATTAAACGAAAATTATTGTCTTATCCAAAGGAGTTATAAAATGTGGTTTAGGTGTTTTAGTGTGTGCTGGATGGGGAAGTTCTGGGCAGCTGTAGGTCATTTTAAATAGCTACACCATAAAAACTGAACTTTGCATTTTTCATTGCTAAAAATCCAGTGGTAGAATACTTTAGAAAACTGAAAAAAAACCCCAACAACCAAACCAACCCCTCCCCCTCAAACATAAGTCACCTCACAAAGTCTGTCTCAGTCTCTCTCCCTCTCCAAAACAACTGATATTGTGCTGAAAGTTTTCATTTAGATTCCAAACCTTCAGCCACTCCTCCCTCAGATTTTTTTTTCACCATGAGAGCGATCAGATCATGGAACAAGTTACATAGAGAAGTTTTAGGTTCTCCATCCATAGTGATATTCCAAACTTGACAGGATGTGACCTGAGCAATGTTTAACCTAACTTCAAAGTTAGCCCTTTTTTTAAGGAGGACGCTAGATCAGATGACCTCCAGAAGTCTTTTCTAGTCTAAATTATTCTATGAGTCTATGCGACTGAGTGTTATTGGTTATGTGAGCTGGGCACCAGGAAAACTAAAAGATTAGCAATGTTTCTTGAGTCTGGCATCACTATTTATAAACTGAACTTCACACAGAATAACAGATCGGGAAAAATATTTGCTGCATCAGACATGATCAACTCTGTATTATTTTAGAAAATTTGAGACTACACTCCATGTTTGCCATTTCATATTGAAATTTCATAGGATTCTGACATTTAGTAGTAGAAAAGTGAAAAAATATTTTATTTTTTCTGAAACTGAGAAAGCATTTCAAGCGTGTGCCATACCTCCTACTGAAATAGAAGAGATTTATGAGTCATAAGTAGTTTTCTATAACTTTTTTTCCTCTGAACAAGAAAATAATCTTAAGAAGCTGTGCAGTAAAAATGAAGTTCATGGTTTCAAAGTAATAGTGGCCTAAAAAGTACGAAAAAAGTGTTCCTTCTTCCAATTAACAAAGTTCTAAACTCCATCCATGCTAGAAATAGCACAAAAAGCATACAACAGATTTTTGTCAGTGGAATTATACCAGACATAACAAGTTTACCTAGATTAAATGACTGATAAATGTCAGGATGATGTATGACACTACTGATGTAATAATGGGTATTCTAGGCATTATAAATAAGAAATTTTGCACAAAGCCTTTATTGGCTGTTTATGCTTGGACTTATCAAATGAAAACTTTTTTTTTTTTTCTGGTATGAAGACCATACCAAAAGTTTTCCTTATAACTTTAACATTCCCTTTGAATCCAACTGTAGCTGTTTGGAACAATTGAGGGTTTTCTAAAGGATAACAAGATCCTTTTCAGGTTTGGATTGTGATGACTCACATTTGATAGTTATAATTGAATTACCATACTCAGCTTAAATGCTGGCACAGTAAACGCTGCTCTAAAGAGGAAAGTTAGAACATTATGGCAAAGTTTGTAAGCCATCAATGATCTCAGAGGAAGGGTGTTTCTTCCAGTTGTTAACTTAAACAAAAACAAATGAAGATTATACACTGGTCCTGAACTAGAACAGAACAGACAGAGCTTCACAAAGTGCACTCTCAGTATTTTAGCCTAGAATATCTTTTTTGTGAAAAAGCTAACCCCATTTTCAGTGTTGGTCTACTGTAGAGAAGTAGGCTTGCCCCAACAAAAAATTCTAAAGTTATGAAAGAGCTGAGATTTCATCAAACGCAAAGCTGATTTAGGTGTGTTGCATCTGAACTGACTTTTGTCTGTCCCCTTCCAGCTCCATGCCATCTTTTGATCCCTCACCCCCAAGCAGCCCCACAGAAAAAGAAAAAAAGGCGAAGGCAATGGTTGAACTAGAAATCAAGAGGCACAAATTCAAATTGTGTTTTGCCACAGGCTTCCTGTGTGATTATAGACTAGTCAGTTTCACAGAGCTTTAGCAGGGATAAATACAGCTTCTTCATAGCCTTTAATATATTCTACAGAAATGGAAACCAAATTAGTGTCTGAGAGCATTTTCCTGACATGCTTCACAATGGTAGAGGAACAAGAAGAAGACATATCTTCACTTCTCTATGAGCACATCTGGCTCATTTCTCTCTCTGTCCTTCTCTATCTATTCACCATACCCTGCACTAAATTCTGGACACCTACAGTAGGTTTTTGACAATTCTGGAAGCAGAAGTGTGAGTTGCTGTACTAACAAATAATATAGACAGTCATCATTTTAAGTCATCATCCCTCTCATTGCTCCTTTCAGAAAGGGGTTTACATGGAACATTGTCTTTATTTGCAGATTTAGGCAGGACAGTCTTGCTCTTGCTTCAAGTAATTATAAAGGGCAAAAAATTATGTCAGCTATGCATTTCATGTTTCTTTTGTATCTTCCAGGATTTTAACTGTCCTGCAAAAAAAGCAGGTTTTTAAGTGATTAAATGGAATAGAAAACGTATCACGTTCTGCCCAAAAACTGTAGGACATTTATGGTTTTGTGATCCAACAGCCATGAAGAGAGAGCTTAGAAAAAAAAAAAAATCTATTTTTATATGTTGTCCTTGCTTCAAGCATCCATTGAGAAAGATAATTGATGATTGCTGGTTTGAATGTCCAGTTCAAAAAAAGCCTTTGTTCTCAAGGGATGTATTTTTTGAAGACCAAATAGTTTTAAGGAGTCCTGAAAGGAACACCCACTATTGAATTAAGCAAATAGGATATCATCCAAAAATCCACCCCTGTCCTCTAGAACCACAGAGGTCCACATGTTCATCAGCTGTATAATAATGTTCCCATTATGATCAAAAGTATTCAATAGGCTTTTCTTGCATTCTATGCAAATTTCTGTTTCTGCAAAGATGGACAGATCAGGGGGTCTGAAGAGCAACAGAGTTCCAACAAGACGACCAGATTAAGCGCCAAGAGCATAGTCAGAAGACAAAAACATAGAAGCACGGGTTTTTCATTTTCTTTTTTCTTTCTTAATTTTAATCTTAGTGTTTGATGAAATGTTGAATTCCTTTGGTCCTTGGAAACGGATGTGCCTTTTGAAAGCAACATAAGTGACCAAGATAGCAGTAGCGTGAAGATGCAGGTAGCACTGCAGCTGAGCATGGCCCATGTGCGCACAAACTTCTAGCTGAGCTAAAATAATTTCCCCAGGGGCTATTTTTTTCCAAAGTTTTTTCCTGCACAACTAAAAGAATCAGATGGATTGTTCAAGAAAAAAGATAAATAATAAACTACAGCAGAGCAATTTATTCTGAATATTTTATCCTTTGACTTCCTTAGTCGATCCTTAACATCTCATGCATCTCTTTATTATTATGTGCCGAACAAGAGAAATTTAAAGCTGAAAAAGTTATTTATTTTCCTTTGATGTAGTTCAATACATAAAGGTTTTGAAAAGTGCCCTAGAGTTCCTATCAACATGGATTTTTAAATGTAGCTTGTAATAAAAAAGCAATAAGTAATTCTCAATTAGAATAATCTGACTGAAGTATTTACATTGGTCACTGGCTTTTTTACTTTGTGATTAAGAGCACTAAAGAGATTAAGTTTTAATTCATGATAAAAAGACAGTTTCTGTGGTAACAGTTTTTATCAAGACAACACATAACTCAGAATTCTAAAGACTATAAGTAGTTTCAAGTCTTGGAAATATTTGGGGCTTTTTTTGTTTGTTTTTTTTTTTTGTGTGTGTTTTTTTTTTTTGTTGTTGTTTTGTTTTGTTTTGTTTTTGTTTTTGTTTTTGTTTTTTACTTTGTTAGTGAACTGATGGGACCTGCTCCGAATAGGAGGTTGGACTTGGTGGCCTCAAAGGGACTCAAAGCAGTGGCAAATTCTTATGGGACCAATGACAGTGACTATACACAAAGATTCTGCTGCATATTAGAACACAAACAACCATTAAAGAATTATGTCTACTTTCACCTGCATCTTAATTTAGGTTCTAGAAGAGGATGCTAATAACTAAAGTGTTGTCTGACTTGTGCCTTTGTAAAAGATACACTGAAGTGCACATAAAAATGTAAGCACCACTGTGCTCAATGTGTGTGTGTCTATGTAGAATATAAACAATATATATTTAAGGCCAAAAATTACATTGCCACCAAAGAAGGCATTTAAAGTGAAAAGAGATACACTCTGGATTGAGTTAAAACTTAGATGTGTACATATGTAAAAGTAAAAAGATCACTTTTGACCATGAGGAAATAACACCACCAGTTGGCTTGAAGTGTGCACCCTTTAAATCAGAACTGGACACTGTAAGCCAACAGAATTAATATAGTATTTCTTTCATGTGTGCACAACCACATTTAATGATGGTTATAAAGTCTTATGAAGACCTTGAGACAAATAGTTTTGAGTTTTTAAAAAGTTGTCTAATCAAATCATTGTCTCAGACAGAGCAAAGCTATTTCAAGTCCTCAACTAACCCACACAGGCTCCTCCTGGCCCCCAAAGAAAAAAAGACTGACTTGTCTCATGGTGCAAAATCAGAACCCTGAAGTTCCTCATTTAGTATGGCTAGATGTTGTTCAAAGTAGATGCTTTTGCCCAAAAAAGCTTATTTTCTTAGTTTCTTTGTCCACTTTCAAGCTAAGAGCAGATTTGCAAATCAAAACCAGAACAGGATTCTTTTTCCAAGTGATAAACCTGTTCAGCTGAGGTGACAGCAAATTTGACAACAGAGACAAAATGCAGCACTGAATGAAAGGAAAAAAATATTTTTGTTCATCAGATGAAAGAGAGCTATTTTTCTGATCGCAAGTTTTGATAAAGTATGTCTATTCCAATTTAACTGCTGCTTATCGCTAATGGCAAGTAAGGCTCTACCCAGCCTACTCCATGAACACTCAGAAGCAACATGCACTTATGTTTGCATATAGCTAGTTAAGAAGAACCACATGGCACATCTGCTACACTTAATATCGAATCACAAAAAGTTTGATGAATGTAATGAGTAACAAGAAAAAGGAATTAGAAGTTCAAGTTCTCTTAGACACATATCCCAAACACTGAAATATATTGCCATGCAATGTAAAAATAAAACCCAAATTTGTACAATTTACATTTGAATAAAAGGGGCTTATGGTCTTTTTATTCTTTGAATGGAGGTTTTTATGTTTATGTGAAGAGATGGAAGATGAGGGAAGCTGGAGAAGTGGGAAAAAATGCCAGATACACCACCAGATTAGTACTGGGAGCATAGCCATAAAAATAGCCATAAAAAAAAAAAAAACCAGGAGACAGATATGAATATGTTTTTCTTTGTTTCTTTTAAAGGGTCTGTGAGCTGTGAGTAAATAAACTGCCCGTTGCTATATTCTTGATATAAAGGAAATGGAATTTTGTATGCCTTTTCAAATAAACTGGAGAGTATCTATCACCAGTTTCTCATCCTAGCTACAACTGGCCCTGTCCCAGATTTTGAATAATCACTTGAGTGAGCAACAGTTCACATCAAAATCTTAAAACACAAAAGCTTAGTGCTCTGCCCTCTCAGAAGTGCAAGAGCATTGTTTACATAGTTCTCTATATTATTTCTGACCTTCCATAAGAAATGTTGGCCATTTGTTTAAAATACTTTTTGTTACATCCAAGTATACCCCAAAATAGGAAAAGCATATCTGACAATTGGCTGAAACAGAAGAACTTCAATGAAGTTTTATGAAATTATTACTATAGTGATTTCAATCAGCTACTGTGTTTAACTAGGGCACTGAGAGTATTTCCCTTCAAATACTAAATATAAAAAGATACAAATGTTCACAGCAGCTTAGAGTAGGAGAAAATTTGCTGCAACTGTTTGTTTTGCATTTTTATCTTCACTAAAACTGTGTGTTATTAAATTACCTTAACACTCTTGGAGTAAGCATTTTCATTCTACCTCCTACTAGTTCTTGGTAAGTGACCATGTCAGCAACCATGAGACTCAAGGTCAGCCATGCAAAGTGGAAAAGAGAAGGTGGTGGTGTACACAGCAAAACCAGCTGCACATGATTTGATCTTGGCAGAACTTGCTTTTGCCAGTGTAACTCCTCCCACCTGAATTATGAGTTCAGCTTAAGAAGTTGTTAATAAAGTTTTCTAAAGCACATTGAAACACTGTGCAGGCTGATGTTTGTCTAAAAGGGAAAAAAGATCACAAAGAACAACTTTCATCAAGCACATTCAATTCTTGAAGAAATAGATGGACCAAGAACATTTTGAGGTAACTGTAAAAAAAACCTTTACCACAGTAGTACCACTGACAAAGGAGACACAGAATCATTTTTCAAGCACAAACTTCAGCTTTAGTTTTTCTAGAACCCTTCAGATCTATGGAGAATATTTCTCGGTTTGGTGGGTGATTAATAAAGTTTCCTTAACTTGTCTGGATCTAGAGTTCCAGCAGGACATCAGAGTTCTACAAAAGTGATTGAAGGACATGATATCTACCCTGAAGGAGCTGTTTGGAGTTAAGGCTGTATTACCTAATAAATACATGCATTTACTTTCTATGCATGAGACCTAGTCACTCAAAAAGCTGCATATTCCATTCTGATTTTGTTCTTGCACATTCAATACTGGTTTTTCTTTCCTGAACATGAAGTAGTTGAGGATAGGATATCAGACATAATGAAGTGTCCACAAAGCATGTGAGTATTTTCTCAAGAGATAAGGACATCAAAAGAACTTACTAGAGTACCTTTAGTACCTCAAATTATAACTGAAATACTAAAACTACCACAAACTGTGTTTTTTTTTTTTTTTAGAAAGCATGTTTATTTTTCGCACAATATTAAGTATGACTTTTTAACTGTAAGAATGGCAACTGAAATTTAAAATAACCTTTTTTTTTTTTTTTTTTTTTTTTGGTGAAGACCCAGCTACTGGGAGCTTCAAAGTAAAATACTGTGTTAGTTTTTGCTTTATATTTGCAAACCAAAATATAAAAGCCTGAAGTCAGCATATTCCAAAGTATCAAAAGGCAAATAAAAAAAAAATCATGTTAAATGTATTACTTTTAATCTCTTCATCTTTATATCAGCCTCACTATTTTGTGAAATCCAAAGTATGCATAGCAGTGTCTGAAATTCCCAGCCATGGTGTAATGTACATTATCCTCTTTTTAACATAAGAGTAAAACCAAAATGCTTCTCTATCATCTTGCACCCTGAAGAAAGTGACTGCAATATGCTTGTTCTGAATTGAGTGGAAAAGTCAGACTTAGTTTTACTTCCACGTTATTATCCATACAAACAAACTGCATCTTCTGTTTTTAAAATAAAGGTCTTTGTTTATTTTGACAGCAGAAGCGTAACTATCAATGTAAAAAAAAATTGTCCAATTACCCCTCTCTTGAATTATATGTGAAATCTATTTGCAGGATATTTCCAAAGTTTTCTTCATCCCAATTTTTAGGAAGTAGTTGTCATTTACTGCAATTGACTTGGGAATTTATTTTTAGCAGTTAAAGTAGTAACATAAACACATACATTCTATGAGTATATATCACTGGCCACTTACCTGGATAACTCATTTTTAAATTTTCATTTGCAGATCAACAGAAGTACAGTTTGTACTCAACATAGTTCAAAACAGCTAACACGTACTCAAACTGCATATTGTTTAGGATTTATGAAAGGTGCTAATGAGAGTTTCTGAAATTTAAAGAAATTATTCCATTTATAAATCATTCTTTTCCTTTATGGCTGATGGCTTGTGGAGTTTATGACCCTCCGTAAGCCTTCTTATTTTAACTGTTTAAAAACACCACCACCAAACCATCATAAATGGAAACTAATCAGATTAACATCCTGCTCATTTGACAAAATTATCTCCTTTTATGCAAACAAAAAAATAAAGCATACAGCCAAATGTAGATGACCTAACAATTCTTATGCAATAGTTAAGACAGGATACAGCTTATTATAGATTGTTTGGGAATTGCTTTTCTTTTTTAGTGTTATGTTCTTTATAGAAAAAAAATGTTGCATATAACTGGATTTCCTGGCAGATATGTGGATGCATGAGAAATTACACTGTGTGCATCTTTGTAATTTGGAAGATTTCAAACACATCAAGTGTTTCTCTGCTGCTAAAGTATAATACACTAATTTTTAACTGCAGAATTCAGAAAGACTGAACGCATCAGTAAAATATTATGTATGCAAACATACAGACAGGTTACATATTTACTTACATAAGATGGAAGAAGTTCCTCTTGTAAGATTTTGTTTTACTTTAAGTACAATAGGCTTACTTCCTCTACTCTCCATGCTAACTTGGCAGTATTAAGGCCCATTAGTTTTTATGAACAATTGCAGATACAAATTTTTACATGCAATATTTGATATAACTAATACCATATAATTCAAAAATAACATCATACATGGCAAAATAAACCTCTGCATGAAACCAAACCATCTAGCAGTAAGAATGCTAACAAAGTGAGCAACAAGAAACTTCACATATACACATAACCTTTGAAGTGACATTGTTATTGCAAAAGACTGTTTGCAAGACACTGAATCTTCTCTGATCTCTGTGATCATTTCTTCACTTGCAAAACCAAACCCCTGTCACATGACTCTTTAGTGTCACATATTCTGTAAACACAAATATCGGCATTTATATGCATAGAGCAACATTTTTGCACGCAGATATAGATGTTTAGAAAAACAGGACAAAAAGATCTAGAGCATTTTGTCCCATGAGAAACCAAATCAGTGTCCACTATACAATCTTGTTGTTTCTTTGATTTCAGTAACTTTACAAGAGTATATGAATGAAGCACACCAGAGTTGATCTGTGTGTGTACACGTGTGAGCAGCACAGAAATTCAAGAACAAACCTGACCAAACACAGGTGCCTACCTATTTGTAAAAACAGTCTGATTTTAAGAGATCCAGACTAGCCACAAATGTCACTTAGGTCCCAATTAGACTTACGTTTACATATCCACACAGATGATTTTGACACTACGCATAAGCAACACTTACATACAAATAACTATAGTATAAGCTATGCTATAATTACATATTACAAAGAGCTCTCTCTGAACTGAAGACTTGACTTTACAGTAATTTAGAAAAAAATTGCTTAAAAATCACATATGGCACATGACCTGAATACCTGGAGACCATATAAAACAGAGAAACTGAAAAAAACCCAGTGTGACTTAAAACAAAGCTTCTTTCTAAGGCCTGTATCTGCATGGCTGTTGTTCCATACTCCCTATTCTTACTCTATTAAGCAAGCCCGTTAAACTTTGCTCGAAGTCATACAACAAGCACAGTTTGGATGGATAAGTTTATTCCCTTAAATAAAATCTCACAGCACTGTTACATTACATTATTTTGTCCCTTTGCAGTCTAAAATTAAGTTCTCCTGAGTCATGTCAACCGTTAATACAAAGAGATGTTTAAAAAATGTGAAAAGGAATGAGGGAGTAGTAATGGTAACATACAGTACCATGAGCAGCTTTGGCCTCCCAGTCAGTGGTGTACAGTTAACAGATCACTCCTGGCCTTGAGCAGACAGGGAAAAAACTCCCACCCGACCCACGGCTCTGGGCTGGGACAGTGAAGAAGGATGGGGCTGGGGAGAGGCCTGGCAGTTTACAGAAGAAAGGCAACCCAGCTCCCTCCCGGTGCATTCCTTCCCCTCTATCTCTCAACCTCTTTGCGTGTGTCTTGTCACATTTTCTTCAGCTGCTAATTGTCTGGACTGCGAGATTTTAAACAACCACAGCTTAGGAAAAGCGAAACCTGTCTAAGTGACTATCGCAGCCTGTCAGCCTCACGCTGCCGGGTAAAATTTTCCAGGGGAAGCGCTCTTCTGATAGTTCCCGAGCCTCTAAGTCACCCTCCCTCCCCCTTTCCCCACCACACACACTCCCCTTGAGGTCTAAATGCACTTGTGGCAATAAAACATTCATGCGACTTGGAATTTTAACACAATGCCATTTCCCTAGTTTAACCTGAAAGGAATGCACTAGTCACAACAGACTACATCATCCTGCCATTAAGCCCTGCCAAGGAACCGCTTTTTTGGCTGTGCTGGGCCAGCTCTGACGGGAAAGGAGTACACAGACCCACACACAGAGCACATAGGGGCCACCTCTGCTTCCTCAGCCTTATCCAGCAACACCCTGCTCTTAACCATGACCCCTGGCCTGTTTCAGTGCTGTGACAGCCCTGTGATGCATGTGTCACTTCAGGACTTCTTCAGAGTCACAACACTAAGCAGGCAACTCCAGCATTTCACTGACTTGCTGCTCTGTCTCAACAAGCACTTGATCATCTGCCAGGGGGTGGTTGGGGCTTTTTCTCTCTCTCCTGATTTTTTTTTTTTTTTACATTTTCCATCTTTTTTTTTTCTTATTTTACACATCGTTACTGTTGAATGTTGTCTGTTTAAATCCAAAGACCTTTTCTCCATGTAAATACCCTCCCCCCACCCATTCAAACACAAAAATCCAAACAAAAAAAAAAAAAAAAGGGAGGAGGAACAACCCCAAAACACAAACCCAACTTTTTCAATTGCCTGTGGTAATTAGGTTATGAGTACTGACAGAACAGTTTGCTTTGGGGACTAGTTACCAAAGCTACCAACACTTTGGTATTCTAGTGGCATTTTATTTTTTGTACAATTAAAGAAAAGGGGAAGAAAAGACAGAAGTATTTCCTTGATGATTTACAAAGAATGCTTACAGGAAAAGGAAAAAATGCATTAAGTCTTTAATTTGCCCTCTGTTAACCCTTTTGTGTAATGACAGGATTGCTGTAAACACAAATCAGAAGTGTAGTACAGCAGAATGATG